>KZ295725.1:98141-260818 GCA_002406435.1 Spermophilus dauricus | reverse complement strand
TTTGGCGTTTCACTCTGTTTTCTCCTATATTGATAGATAGAGTTGGAACCCTAAATCAAACACATGTTGTGCTAGCTGCTTGAAACTTGACTGAATCAGTTCTCAGTGTGCTCTCCATTCTTTGTTGCATTTAGATGTACCCTTAAGCTGAGGCAACCAAAAAAAAAAAAAACACCTTCATTTGATAGCATTTGTGAAGCTTCCACAGAACTCCAACTTTAGTAAAATCTCAGCACATATTTTTTCACCCCATCTTGTTGATTTTTGGCAGAAATGATCGGTTTTGTAGTCACAGTTGCCCCCCAAATTTCACTGTTCTAGGTTGAAGCATTCGTTTGCAGGAACACTTTGAATTTTTAGGTTTCACTTCGTTTTCCACTATAGGCATAAATGAAGATGAAACTCTAAATCAAATATGGTTTCTGCTAGCTGCTTTAAACTGTGTTAACATTGAATTATTTCTCACTGCTCTCATTATGCTTTCTTCCCTCTTGCAGAAGTCCTAAGCAGTGGCACTTGTCAGTCAAGGAAAAATCACTTTTATTTGAAAGCATTTGCCAAACTTCCACAGAAATCCGAGTTTCCCGAAATCCCAGCAAATATTTTTTTTACCCAATCTTGATGATACTTGGTGGTAATGATCAGTACTCCAGTCACACTTGATCCCCCAAATTTCGTTCTTCTTGGTTGAAGCTTTCATTTGCAGGAACACTTTGAAATTTTAGGTTTCACTTCATTTTTCCCTATGGGGATGAATGAATTTTAATCTCTAAATCAATCATGGTTTGTGCAAGCTACCTGAAACTTGACACGTTCAATTAGTTCTAAAAGAGTTTTCTAAGCTTTCTTCCCTCTTGCAGTAGCCTTAAGCAGAGGCTCTTGTCAGTCACGGAAAAATCACTTTCATTTGAAAGCATTTGTGAAGCTTCCACAGAACTATAAGTTTACTGAAATCTCAGCGAATATTTTTACATCCATTCTTTTTGATACTTGGCAGGAATGATCAGTATTGCAGTCACACTTTCCCCTCTTCCCCAAATTTCATTCTTCTATATATAAGCATTCGTTTGCAGGAACAGTTTGAATTTTAGGTTTCACTTCTTTTCCCCTTATATGGATAGATGCATTTGGAACTCTAAATCAAACACATTTTGTGCTAGCTGGTTTAAACTTGACACACTCAATTAGTTCCTATTGCCCTCTCTATTTTTATTCCCTCCTGAAGTTTCCTGAAGCAGAATATGGGAAAAAAAATACTTTCATTTGCAAGTGTTTGCCAAGCTTCCCCAGAACTATGAGTTTACTGAAATCTCAGCAAATATTTTTTCACCTGATCTTGTTGATACTTGCAGGATTGATCGTTACTTCAGTTGCACTTGGTCCCCCAAATTTTGTTCTTCTATGTTGAGGCGTTCTTTGCAGGAACAGTTTGAATTTTAAGTTTCACTTCACTTTCCCCTATAGGCATAAATGAAGATGAAACTCTAAATCAAACATGGTTTCTGCTAGTTGCTTGAAACTTGACACACTGAATGAGTTCTCAGTGTACTCTCTATGCTTTGTTCCCTCTTGAAGTAACCAAAAGTAGAGGCAGGGAAAAATACTTTCATTTGAAAGCGTTTCGAGGCTTCCACAGAATACTGAGTTTACTGAAATCTCAGAAAATAATTTTTCACGTAATCTTGCTGATATTTGGCAGGAGTGATCAGAGCTCCAGCCTCACTTTGTCCCCCAAATTTTGTTTTTCTAGGTTAAAGCGTTCATTTGCAGGAACAGTTTGAATTTTTCGTTTTCACTTCGTTTTCCTCTATAGGAATAAATGCAATTGGAACTCTAAATCAAACACGGTTTGTGCCACCTGCTTGAAACTTGATGCACTCAATTAGTTCTCAGTGCACTCTCTAAGCTTTGTTCTCTCTTGAAGTAGCCCAAAGCAGAGGCTGGGGATAAACACTTTATTTGAAAGCGTTTGCCAAGATTCCACAGAACTAATTCCAGCGAATATTTTTTCACCTGAAATTGATGATACTTGGTAATAATGATCAGTACTCCAGTTACACTTGGCCCCTCAAATTTCATTCTTCTAGGTTGAAGCAGTTGATTGCAAAATCAGTTTGAATTTTTAGGTTTTCTTCATTTTCCCCTAAGGGGATAGATACATTTGGAACCCTGAATTAAACACGCTTTGTGCTAGTTCCTTGAAACTTGACACACGAAATTAATTCTCAGTGTGTTCCATATGCTGGTGTTCCCACTTAAGTAGCCCTAAGCAGAACAAAGAAAAATACACTTTAATTTAAAGTGTTTGCCAAGCTGCCACAGAATATTGAGTTGACTGAAATCTCAGCAAATATTTTTTCACCCAAACATATTTTTACTTGGCAGGAATATTGGTACTCCAGTCGCACTTGGGCCGTCAATTTCGTTCTTCTATTTTGAAGTGTTCATTAACAGGAACACTTTAATATTTAGGTTTCACTTTGCTTTCCCCTATAGGGATAGATGTAGTTGGAACTCTAAATGAAACACAGTCTGCAAAACTTGACACACTCAATTAGTTTACAGTGCAATCTTTATGCTTTGTTCCCTCTTGAATTAGCACTATGCAGAGGCAAGGAAAAAACAACCTAAAACTAAACCTAAACATATTCCTAACCATAACCTTATCCCTTACCATAACACTAACAGTAACCTGAACACTAAACCTAATACTAACCCTAACCATAACCCTAAACCTAACACCAACCCTAACACTAACCCAAACCAAATACTGATACTAACACTAAACCTAACCCTAAACTAAAACTTTACCTGACCCTAACCCTAACACTAATTCTAACCCTAAAACTTACCCTAACACTAACACTAACACTAACCCAAACCTGAACCTAACACTAACACTAAACCAAACCCTAATCTTAACCCTAAACCTAACACTAAACCTAACCTTAACTCTAACCCTAAACCTAAACCTAACCCAAACCCTAAGTGTAACCCTAACCCTAACACAAATCTTAACCCCAAACCTAACCCTAATCCTAACACTAACCCTAACTTTAACCCTAATCCATACACTACCCCTACCCATAAACCTACAATTAACCACAACCCTAACCCTAACACTAACCCTAACACTAACACTAAATGTAACCGTAACCCTATCCCTAACCCTAACACTAACACTAACCATAAATATAACCCTAAACCTAACACTAACCCTAACCCTAACCCTACACTAAACTTTACACTAACAATAATTCTAACCCTAATCCTAACCCTAAACATAACACTAACCTTAACCCTAACTCTAAACATAACACCAACAGTAACCCTAATCCTCACCCTAAACCTAACACTCACCCAAACCCTAACTCTAACTCTGACCTTAACCAAAACCCTAATGCCAAACCTAAACCTAACACTACCCTAACACTAACTCTAAAACTAACACAAACACTAAACAAAACCCAAAACCTATCCCTAAACCTGAACTTAATGTTAACCCTAACCCTAATTCTAACCTTAAACCTCACCGTAACCCTAACACTAACACTAACTCTAACTCTAAACCTAAATATTAAACCTAACACTAACACTAACCCTAAAACTAACACTAACACTAATCCTTACCATAACCCTAACCCTAACCCTGACACTACCACTAATCATTACCCTAACCCTAACCCTAACATTAACCCTAAACCTAACCTAACCCTAAATCTATCACTAACACAAACGCTAACCAAAACCTTAACCCTAACCATGAACCTAACCCTAACCGTAACACTAACCTTAACACTAACCCTTAACCTAACACTTACCCTAACCCTAAGTTTAACTGAAAGCCTAACCCTAACCCTAAACCTAACCCTAACACTAAACCTAACTTTAACCCTAAAACTAATTCTAACAGTAACCTTAACACTAACCCAACACTAACCCTAATTATACTAATATCCCTAATCCTAAACCTAACCCTATCCCTAAACCTAACACAAACCCTAACAAACACCCTAACTCTAACACTAAACCTAATCCTACCTAAACCTACCACAAACCCAAACACTAACTCTAATGCTAATCCTAAACCTCACCCTAACCCTAATCCTAACCCAAACCTAACCATAACCCTAACAACCTAACGCTATCCGAAACCCTAACCCTATCTTTTACCATAACCCTAAACATAAACCTAACCCTAACACTAACCCTAAACCTAATGCTAACCCTAACATGAACCTTAACCCTAACCCCAACAATGGCCCTAACCCTAACTCTAGCACAAACCCTAAACAAAACATTAATCCTAACCATAACCCTAACCCTAACACTAACCCAAACACAAACTCTAACACTAACACAGACCCTAATAAAAACCCTAACCTTAACCTAATACTAACCCTAATACTAACCTTAACATTAATCCTAACCTTAGCACTAACCCTAACCCTAACAATAACACTCATCCTAACTCTAACTCTAACCCTAATACTCACCAAAACCTAACACTAATCCTAAACCTACCCATAATCCTAAAACTAACCAACACACTAACCCTAACTCTAAACCTGAAACTAACCCTAACATTAATTTTAACCCTAAACCTAACACTAACACTAATCCTAACCCTCAAAATAACATTAACCCTAAACCTAAACCTAAACCTAAACCTAACCCTTACAGTAATCCTAACCCTAACACTATCATTCACCCTAACCCTAATCCTAAACCTAACCCAAATAGTAACACTAATCCTAATCCTAACTCTAATCCTAACCCTAAACATAATGCTAACTCTAACACCAATCTTAAATCTAACCCTAATCCTAACCCTAATCCAAACACTAAACCTAACACTAACTCTAACACTAACACAAACTCTAAAAAAACCCAAGCCTAACTCTAACCCTAAACCTAAATGTAACAATAAACCTAACTCTAACCTGAACCCTAACACTAACCCGAATCCTAACACTAAACCTAACCCTAACTCAAACTTAACACTATCGCTTACACTAACACTTACCCTATCCTTAACCCTAACCCTAATGTTAACCCTAACCCTAACCCTAACCCGAATCCTAACTCTAACCTTAACCCTAACCATTAACCCTAATCCTAACCCTAACACTAACTCCAATCCTAACCCTAACCCTGAAATTAACACTAATCATTACCTAAACCTAACCCTAACACTAAACCTAACTCTAACCCTAACACTCACCCTAACACTAACCCTATCTCTAACCCAAACCATAACCTTAGTCCTAACACTAACACTAACCATAACTCTAACACTAACCCTAATACTAACCTTAACCCTAACCCTAAACTTAAAACTAACCCTAAAGCTAACCCTAACCTAACACTAACCCTAACCCTATCCCTAACCATAACCATAACTCTATCTTTATTCCTCCCATTATCCTAACCCTAACCCTAACACTAAAACTAAACCTAACAATAACCCTAACTCTAACTCAAATCTTACTCTTCACGCTAACCCTAACACTCACGATAATGCTAACCCTAACCCTAACTCAACCCTAACCATACCCCTAACACTAACCCTAATCCTATCTGTAACCTTAACCCTATCACTTACTGTATACCTAAACATAACCCTAACACTAACCCTAACCCTAACAGTAACACAAAGCCTAACCCTAAGCCAAACACTAACCCTAAGCCAAAACCCTAACCCTAAACTTTAGAGTACCAATAACCCTAACCCAAACCTAATGCTAACCCTGACAAAACCCTAACCCTAACACTAAAAGAAACCCTAACCTAACACTAACCATAATCCTATACCCAACCCTAAAACTAAACCTAACACTACACCTAAATCTAACCCTAACCTTAACACTAACCCTAAATTTATCCCTAACCCATACCCTAACACTTACTCTAATCCTAACCCTAACCTTAACCGTAACACAAACTATCCTAACCCTAACCCTAACCAAAACACTAAAAATAATTCTAACACTAACATAACACTAACCATCAATCTAATTCTAAAACTAACTAACTTTAATACTAACCCTAACAGTAACCCTAACTCTAACTTTAAGAGTAAATTTAAGACTACCCCTAACCATAACCCAAACCCTAACACTTATCCGAAACCTAACACTAACCCAAACCCTAATCCTAACCCTAAACCTGAAACTAACAGTAACATTAATTTTAACCCTAACCCAAACACTAACACTAACCCTAACTCTAAACATAACACTAACCCTAACCTTAACCCTAACCCTAACACTAACACTAACCCTAACTCTAAACATAACACTAACCCTAACCTTAACCCTATCCCTAATCCAAAAGTTACCCTAACCCTAACACTTACACTCACACTAACACTAACCCTAACCCTAATGCTCACCGTAAACCTAATACTAACCCTAAGCCTAACCCTAACTGAAACACTATCCATAACCCTAAACCTAACCCTAAACCTAACTCAAATACCAACACTAATCTTAACACTAACCCTAACCCTAACATTAACCCTAACCCTAACACTAACCCTAAACCTAACCCTATAATCTAAACCAAACCCTATCTGGACCCTGACCCCAATAATACAACTAGCTCTAAACTTGGTGCTTACCCTACATCTAACCCTTACACTAGACTTAGCCATATCCTAATTTTAAAGCTAAACTTAACCAGAAAACTAGTCCTGACATTAGCTCTCATTTTAATTCAAGCCCTAGCCATAATACAACCCTTCATTCTAGCTTTAATCCTAGCCTTAATCCTAACCTGAACCCTAACTCTAGCATTAAACCTATCTATAACCCATCCCTTTTTCTAAATCTAACTTTAACCCTAACCCTAACACTAACCTTATCTCTACACCTAACACTAGCCCTAACACTAACACTAAACCTAGAGATAATCATAGCCATAATTTAGCCCTAAACCTAAATTTAACCCAATCTTTAGCCCTAAGACTAAATCTGTCAAAATAGCCATATCCCTAATTTTAAACCTATCCCTTAAGATAACCCAAAACCTATCCCTATCCCTATTCACAACCCTAGCCCTAATCTTCATCCTAGCCCTAAACCTGGGTCTAACCCTAAACATAAGCCTAAACCTCAACCTAACACTAGCCCTAACCCTAATGCTAATTGGAAAACTAGCCCTAATCCTACCCTAGCCCTAAACCAAAACCGAGCCATAACCATACACCTAACCCTTAACCTAAACCAAACCCTAACCCTACACCTAGCCCTAACCCTAGCCCTAATTTGAGTCCTAACCCTAACCCTAGAAAAAACCGTTATCCTGACTCAGACCCTAACACTAACCCTAGCTCTGAACAATGCCATAATGGTAACCCTAGAACTAGCCCTAATTGGAATCCTAGTTCTTACATTAGCTGTAGCCCTAATTCTACACAAATCTTAACCCTAATCTGAAACCTAAGCCTAGGTTTAATACTAAACCTAACCCTAACCCTAGCCCTAACCCTAACCCTAACACTAACCCTATCTCTAACCCTATTTTTCCTAACCCAAACCCTTACCCTAATGCTACCCTAGTCTTAAAACTAATCTTTAGCCTACCCCAAATACTAGCTCTATTACTAGTTCTAACCCTGCCCTCATTCAAGCTCTAACCCTAACTCAAATCCTAACCCTAACACTGACCCTTATTCTGACTCTAACATTAACCCTAAGTCTAAACCTGACCCTAACCCTAAAGCGAACAATAACCCTACCCTACTGGTAAACCTATACCTAAACCTAACAGTAACACTAGAAATAGACCAAACCTAATCCTAAATAGAGTCATAAATCTAGCCTTAGCCCTAAAAAATACCTAGCACTAGCCCTAAAAATATCCTTTAACCTAACACAAAGACTAACCCTATGCCTAAACCCAAAGCTAGTCCTTAATGTGACCCTAAAGTTTTACCTAACCCTGACCCGAACAATGACACTTATCCTAACATAAACCCTAGCTCTAATCCTTATGCTAACCCCAAACTTAAACCTAATACTAGACTTATCCATAACTCTCACCCTAAAACTAGCCATAAACATAACCCTAGCTACTACATTACCCATAGCCCTAACACTACACATAAACCTCACACAAAACCTAGCCCTTACCCTAGCCCTAATCCTAGCCCTAATCATATGCCTAACCATGACCCTATGCCTGACACTAACCCTAACCGTCGCTATACCCCCAACACTAGCTCAAACCCTAAAACTTACAATAAGTCTAACCCTAACACTAACCCTAGGACTAACCCTAACATTAGACCTAAACCTAACCTTAACCCTAGACCTAACCTTAGCTCTAACATTACCCTAATGATAAGCCTAACCAAATGCTAACCCTAGGCGTAATGCTAACCCTATCACTATCACTAACCCTATCCATTACGCTAAATATAACCTGAACCCTAAACCTAACCCTATCCATTACCCTCACCCTACTCCTAACCCTAATGCTAATTCAAGACTTAAACCTAAACCTTAACCTAAATCAAACCCTACTTAAACCCTTACCCTAATAATAAACCTAGCTCTAAACTTGGCCCTTATCCTAAACCTAACCTTTACAGTAGACTTAGCCATAACCTAATCCTAAAGCTAAACATAACCATAAAACTAGACCAGACATTAGCCCTAGTTCTAACCCAAGCACTTGTTGTAACAGAAAACCTCATCCTAGCCCTAAACCTAGCCTTATTCCTAACCCAAACCCTAACCCTAGCCCTAAATCTAGCTATAAACCCATCCCTTCCCCTAAAACTAATTCTAACCCTAACTCTAACACTAACCCTATCTCTAGCCCTAACCCTAGCCCTAACACTAACCCAACAGCTAATTCTAGAACTAATTTATCCCTAACCCTAAACCTAACCCTCTCTCTAGATCTAAGACTAACTCTAACTCTCTCCCTAGCCATATCCTTAATTTAAAAACTATCCCTTATGATAACCCAAAAGCTAGCCCTATCCCTTCTCCAAACCCTAGCCCTAACCTTCGCCCTAGCACTACGCCTGGGTCTAAACCTAAACGTAAGCCTAAACCTCACCCTAACACTAGCCTTAAAACAAAACCGAGACATAAACCTACACCTAAACCTTAAACTAAACCAAAACCTAACCCTACACCAAGCCCTAAACCTAGCCATAATGCTAACCCTAGAACTAGCCCTAATTGGAATCCTAGTTCTTACATTAGCTGTAGACCTAATGCTAACACAAATCCTAGTCCTAATCCTAGCCCTAACCATAGGTTTAACCCTAACTGTAACTCTAACCCTAGCCCTTACCCTAAACATACCCCTAACCCTACTTCTAACCCCATTTTTTACCCTACGCCAAACCCTCACCCTAATGCTACCCTAGTCCTAAACCTAACTCTTAGCCTACCCCAAACACTAGCTCTATTATTAGTCCTAACGCTGCCATCTTTTTAGCTCTAACCCTAACCCAAACCCTAACCCTAACCCTGATCCTTATTCTAACCCTAACACTAACCCTAGGTCTAAACCTGACCCTGATCCTAAAGGGAACCCTACCCAACCCTTACCAGTAAACCTATACCGAAACTGAACAGTAACACTAGCACTAGACCAAACCTAATCCTAAATAGAGTCATAAATCTAGTCTTAGCCCCAAAGAAAAACCTAGCACTAACCCTAATAATAACCCTTAACCTAAGGCAAAGATTATCCTTATGCATACACCCAAAGCTAGTCTTAATTCTGGCCCTAAACCTAAACCTAACCCTAACCCTAACCTGAACAATGACCCTTACCCTAACCTAAATCCTAACTCTAAACCTTATCCTAACCCAAAGCCTAACCCTAACACGACTTATTCATAACCCTAAAAGTTGCCATAACCATAATCCTAGTTCTTACATACCCATAGCCCTAATGCTAGCCATAAAAATCACAAAAAAACCTAGCCCTTATCCTAGCCCTAAACCTAGAACTAATCGTAACCCTAATCATAACCCTAGACCTGACCCTTACACTAACACTTGCCCTAGTCCTAACCCTAGCTTAAACTCTAACCATTACCTATACATAAACCTAACCCTTACCCTAGTCCTGACTCTAGCACTAACCATAACCCTAGCTCAAATGCTAACACTTATCCTAAGCTTAACCCTAACACTAACCCTACTCCTAACCCTAACCCTAGTCCTAATCCTAAGCTTAACCCATAGCCCTAAACTTACCTCTAACATTACCCTAAAGATAAGCCTAACCAAGTGCTAACCCTAGGCCTGTTGCTAAAAATATCACTATCATTAACCCTATCCATTATGCTCAACCTAAGCTAAACCGTAAACCTAACCTTATCCATTACCCTCACTCTATTCCTAACCTTAATGCTAATTCAAGCCTTAACCCTAAACCTTAACCTAAAGCAAACCCTAACTGGACCCTGACCCTAATAATACCCTTAACTCTAAACCTGACCCTAACCCTAAATCTAACACTTACACCAGATGTAGCCATAAACCTAACCCTAAAACTATTTTTAAATGCAATGCTGGACCTGAAAATAGCCCAAACCCTAATCCTAGCCCTAAACCTATCCTTAATCCTAAACCAAACCATAACCCGAGCTTTAACCCTAATTCTAACCCTAACCTAGCCAAAACCTAGCTAAAACCCCATCCCTTACCCTAAACCTAACCATAACTCTAAACCTAACCATAACCCAAAATCTAACCCTAATCTTCGCCCTAACCCTAGGCCTAATACTAACACTAAGGATAGCGTTAATCTTAGCCCTAATTTAAACCTATTCTATTCCTAACTCTAGCACTAACACTAATGCTCAATCTTGCCCTAGCCCTCACTCTAGTGCTATTCTTAGCCCTAGACTTGACCCTAGATCTAAACCTAACTCTACATCTAAACATAACTCTAAATTTAACTTTTACCACAAGCCTAAACCTGCCGCAGTCTGGCTGGGCACGATTCAGGAGCCACTTGTCAAAAGAAATGAACTTTACTTTTAGAACCACACATGCCAAACAAAACAGCTCCTCAGAGCCCAAGTGCCACCCCCGGCTTCCCACAAGCCTCTCTCACAACCACAAGCCTCTCTTTCCCACAATCCTCCTGCTCTTGAGGCCGATTGGCTGGGTCGTATGGGTGGAGCCAAAAAAGTCACCCAATGAGCAGCTCCTGGTCTGAAAGGGTAGGGAAACAGCCCAATGAGCATCACCACAGAGGAGCCAATCAGCTAGATGTTACTGGGGCCGCTATGTGCCAATCATCAGCTGGCAGTCTGAAAGGGTAGGGAAACAGCTCAATGAGCATCTCCAATGAGCATCACCACAGAGGAGCCAATCAGCTAGATGTTGCTGGGGCCGCTGTGAGCCAATCATCAGCCAGGAGCTGGAAGTTTGCTGGCAGCTGGAAGTTTGCTGGAGCCCCTTCGGCTATGGCTCTCAACATCTCCCCCTCTCTGTTTAAACAACAAGCATGTGGCTTAGGGACCATGCCTGCCTTAGGTTGTCCGATAGTACATATGATTCTTACCCGTTATTGGATGAGCTGACCTCAAGGCGTCAGCCTCCTGTCTTAGGTTGGTACAATTGCTATTGGATCTTGCCCGTCAGTGACTACCGGTACAGTATACAGCTACACCTGTGGAGAGGTCTTGTACCAGCGGGGGGGGAGGGGTGAGGTTCTTTGCCTCACCTCTGTTGGCCCCCAAACTTTAGCTGAACGATCATGACAAGCAGAAGGGAGGAAGATACACCAAGCCAATTGACGGCTCCTTTTGGAAAAATTGTACCACCGATAACATCATCAGCAAAAATACCCCAACACTACCACAAGTCGCTGCACCAACAGATAGTTCACAATGCATACAGGTGATACATACTCCAGACAAGTTCTGCAAGCAGTTCAGTGATGGCTATTGCGGAAGCTGTAGATTGGTTTTAACTTTGTCTTCACTGGCACTGAGATGAGACAGGAATTCTGGCAATAATGGCTAAAGAAAAAATTATGTAACATTCCAGAAGGCACTAAAAGAAAACAATTTTCTTAACAATTTACATTTTCGCCCGAGTTCAATCCTCAGCACCACATACCAACGAAGATGTTGTGTCCGCTGAGAACTAAAAAATAAATATTAAAAAAAATATTTGGATCCACTTTTTCATGAGCTCTCATCATATATGATATATGGACATACGTACATTCAAACATATAACACAAAACACATGCACACATAATATAATACAGACAACACATAACATAATAGTAAAGGCCTCATAACTTTTTACAAGTGAAATATCCATTGCAATGTTTAAAAACTCTATAGTCAAACAATAGAACTGATCAGCAAAACATTTAGGTCTGTATGAGCTTCAAAAAACAAAATAGAACTTCATGATGTGGGAAAGGGCAATAATAAAATAGATATTGAAAAAAGCATCCTGGTTCTGTCACAGATGTAAGGATAGCCAAATTGGAGTTTTGGATATCAGCTGTTATGGATTTGAGCCAAATCATCTTCTTTTTGGTCTGTAGAAATCGCTTTAGTTAATCTCTCTGGAATCCAAATCAGCTGCTGTTCTCCCTGTGGAAACACAAAAACAGGCCCCCGACTCCAGACAATCACTGTGTCAGAACCTTAGTTAATCTCTCCGGAATCCAAATCGGCTGCTGTTCTTCCTGTGGAAACACACAAACAGACCCCCGACTCCAGACAATTACTGGGTCAGGACTTTTCCATTGTCCTGTTAGAATATCTTTCCAAAGTACCTTGGGCTTATGTACATTTTTTGGACACATATGCCTTTCTGCAGCACTAAGTCCTGATGAATCCAAATTTAAAAAGTTTAGAGTCAAAAGGGTTATTTTAAGTTTATCTTTGGGGAATATATACCCCTTTTCAATTCCGTCTTTTTACTTTAATAAGTACATTTTAATAGTTTGATGAGCTCTTTCAACTATGCCTTGTCCCTGTGGATTGTATGGGATTCCTGTTGTATGAGTAATGCCAAATGATGAGCAAAATTGTTTAAAAGAGGTAGAAGTATAACCAGGGGCATTATCTGTTTTTAACTGTTTTGGAATGCCCACAGTGGCAAAATTTTGTAAGCAATGAGCTACAACATCTTTAGTTTTTTCTCCATTGGAATGCCCACAGTGGCAAAATTTTGTAAGCAATGAGCTATAACATCTTTAGTTTTTTCTCCAGCATGAAGGGAGCCCATCAAAAATCCAGAAGAAGTATCAACTGTAACATGCAAATATTTTAACTTTCCAAATTCTGGCAAGTGTGTGACGTCCATCTGCCAAATATGGTTAGGTATCAATCCTCTAGGATTAACTCCAAGATTAACTTGTGGTAAAAAGGTCACACAATTTTGACATTGTTTTATTATTTGTCTAGCTTGTTCCTTAGTTATTTTAAAACGCTTTTGTAAAGTATTAGCATTGACATGGAACCTTTTATGAAAATTTATAGCTTCTTCTAGTGTAGAGAAAATATGTATGTCATGTGTAGTTTTATCTGCTAAATCATTGCCCAAACTAAGGGCTCCAGGCAATCCTGTATGTGCCCTGATATGTCCTATAAAGAATGAATCTTTTCTGTCCCAGATTAGACTTTGCATAGTAGAAAGCAAAGAGAAAACAGTAGAGGAAGGGGAAATCCAACCAGCATCTTCAAGGGATACAATAGCATTAACTATATACTAACTAACAGAAAATAAATACAGAATCTTTAAAGATCACAGAAGCTTGTGATAATGCATTAAGCTCTACCTTTTGAGCTGATTGTTTGGGTACTAAAAATGTAAAGGTTTGATTAGGTGTAATTATTGCTGCTGTACCATTATTTGACCCATCAGTGAATATATTTGGAGCATTCATGATAGGTGTTTTTCTTCTCATTTTCGGAAAAATTACAGGATGCAATGACCAAAAAGACAATAAAGGATTAGATGGTAAGTGGTTATCAAATGAAACATTAGATTTGCACATGATTATTGCCCAAGTACTTAACTCATTAGCTAATTCATCAATTTGATTCATAGTATATGGAGTAATAATTTTATTGGGAGAAATTCCAAATACTCCCTTTGCTGTTTTTATTCCTTTGAGTATTAATTGTCCTACAGCCTCAGGATACCTAGTAAGAATAGTGTTAGGAGAATAAGATAAATGTATCCATAATAATGGACCTTCTTGCCAAAATACTCCTGTAGGAATATTTTTTCTTGGTAGTACAATAAAAAATAAAGGGAAACTTATATCAATTCTATCCAAATGCATATTTTCCATATATGTTTCAATGATTTTTAATGTCTTTCTTGCTTCAGGCGTTAACACTCGGTGTGAATTTGGATCTGATGGACCTTACAGGATATCAAATAAAGGTCCCAACTCTCCTGTTGGAATATCTAGATAAGGCCTTATCCAATTTATGTCTCCTAATAACTTTTGAAAGTCGTTAAGTGATTTGAGTTGATCTACTCGTATTTGAATTTTTGGTGGACGGACCATGGTTGAGGATAATAGAACTCCTAAATAATTAATTGGAAAATTTAATTGTACTTTATCTATTGCTATCTCTAGATTATAATTTTTTAATAAATTTGTAAGTGTGGCATAACATTCTAGCAATGTGTTTTTATCTTTGTGTGCTAATAATACATCATCCATATAGTGAAATATTTGTAGTTCAGGATTTTGATTTCTAAGTGGCTGGATTACTTTGTTAACATAAATTTGACCCATAGTTGGGCTGTTAGCCATCCCTCGAGGGAGTACTTTCTATTCATATCTCTGATCAGGACCTTCATTATTAAGTGCAGGGATAGTAAATGCAAAACGTGGACTATCCTCAGGATGAATGGGAATTGAAAAAAAACAATCTTTAATATCTATAACTAAAACATACCAAGTTTTTGGCAAAGCAGACAATTGAGGAATCCCCGATTGAGCAGGTCCCATAATGACCATTTCATTATTAATGGCTCTTAAATCTTGCAATAATCTCCATTTACCAGATTTCTTTTTATGACAAAAATGGGAGTATTATGGGGATATACAGAAGGTTGTATATGTCCTTTTGCTAATTGTTGTTTGACCAGGTCATGGGCTGCTTGTATCTTTTCTTTAGTCAGGGACCACTGAGTAACCCATACTGTTCTTTCTGATTTCCAAGTAATTTTTAGTGTCTCAGTGGCCCTTTCTGAAAATCCAACCCATGTCTGTCTGTTCCTTGATCTATTTGTATTGGTGCTGCTATACCTTGTTCTTGTTTTTCTAATCTTTTTCCTTTCCTAAAACCTTGTCTAACCATAATAGTGGGTGCATTTTGATTGATATTACTTGTTAATGTCAGACCTAATTGATCTAAGACATCTCGTCCTCATAAATTTATGGGAAGATGATCCAATACATATGGTTGTATAGTTCCTTCACGTCCTTCAGGATTCTTCCAATCTAATACCATAGCACTTCTAGGGGATTAGTTGCCACTCCTAGGCCTTGAAGCATTTGAGTGGCTTGTTGTAGTGGCCAATGTTTTGGCCATTCTTGACGAGAGATGATGCTAAGGTCTGCACCTGTATCCAGTAGCCCATTAAATTCATGTCCTTGAATATTTAGTTTTAGCATGGGGCGAGAATCTAAATTTAAAGAAAGCATAGCCCAATCTACACCTGTGGAGCCTAATCCCTTGGAACCTCTTTCTACAGCATGACTGGAAAATTTATCATGTAGGCTTGGTATTATTAGTAACTGTGCTATTCTATCTCCTGGTGAAATTATTGATATACCCTTTGGAGAACTGGCTATAATTTTTATTTCACCTTCATAATCGGGATCAATTACCCCAGGACTTATTAAAAGTCCTTTTAGAGTAGAAGAGCTGCGTCCCAATAATAAGCCTACTGTTCCTTTGGGAAGAGGTCCTTTTACCCCTGTGGGAATGATTTGAACTCCCATCTCTGGAGTTAGTACTGCTCTGGCGGAGGCGCAGATGTCCAACCCTGCGCTCCCTCTGGTTTGTCTGATGAGGGATCTGATGGACAATGTGTCCTGGTCACTACCCTGATGGGGTTGCTGGGTTCCTCCAGTGCTCCATATATTTGTGGTTTTGGGCCCCAGAGCAATGGGCTCCCCTGTCCATTTTTTGGCAATGGAGCCCGATGCCTTTCTCAAGGATATCGTGGATAAACACTTCATCCTTGTTTGTTTTTTTGTTAATGGAATACCCTCTATGGTGGTTTGAGAACGGCATTCATTAGCCCAATGTCTCCCTCTATGGCATCATGGGCAAATACCTGGTATTCTACTCCTTTGATACCTAGTTTTGTTAAACTCTCCTCCTATGGTGCAATTCTTTTTAAAATGTCCTGTTTGTTCACAATTGTTGTATGTTCTTGGCCTGGTATATAAAGCCTGTTTTACTGCAGCTGCCACAATTTGCCCTTGTTCATTAATGTCTCTGGCATCTAAAGCCTGTTTTACTGCAGCTGCCATGACTTGCTCTTGTTCATTAATGTCTCTACATAATTTAATATATGTGTTTAAATCTTCATGTTTCCATGGTTTAATGATATTTCTGCACCAACAATTTGCTTGGTCATAAGCCAGTTGTTTTATTAATGGCATTGCTTGTTCTGTATTCCCCAAAACTCTGGTAGTTGTTTGAATAAGCCTATCTACAAATTCAGCATAAGATTCATTAGCTCCTTGTATTACCTTAGATAATTGACCTTGTAAACCTCCATGTCCTTATAAAGTCTTCCATGCCCTAACTGCCTCTACAGCAATTTGTGTGTATACACCAGGATCATATGCAATTTGTTGCTGCTGATCCTCATAAGGTCCAATTCCTAACAACATATCTAGATTTCTCTGAGGATAACCAGCTGCTGCATTTTGCTTAGCCATCTCCTTGCCAAATTCCTCATTGGCAACCTTCCATAACAGGTATTGACCTCCAGTTAACACAGCTTTACACATATTGGCCCAATCTGCTGGCGTCATGTTCAAGTTGTTAATGGATTCGACCAAGCTTACAGTGAAGGGTGCTTGAGGACATAGGTTGTTACAGCCTCTTTTAGCTGCTTCACTATTTTGAAATTTAAAGCATGGTGAATTTGCTGCCCTCCTACCTCAAATACAGGGCATGTTAATACTTGAGATCCTGTCTCAAGATCGGAACTATCAACTCTGGGGGTTGGGGGCCTCCCAGCATAAGGAGGTGGCCTTGTTAGTTGGACATTTATGTCCTCTGGTGATAGAAAGGTGTTAGTAGCAGTCTCCTGTAGAGGTGGCGCTGTTGGTTGGACACTTATGTCCTCTGGTGATAGAAAGTTGTTAGTAGCAGTCTCCTTTTGTAACTTTCACCCTGATAGCTTTTACTGCTCTAAGCTTTCTTCCTCTATCTTTGTCTGAACTGAAGACTTTGCACTAAGCAAACCAGATATGAATGTCCACAATGGCAATTTGCCAACTGGCAGAGTCCCTGGGCTGTTCTTTTCTATTCTTCTTTAATCTTCACCATGATGTTTCCATTGTGATATATTTAACAAATCCTCCTTAAAAAGCCATGGGCTACATTTTTGTATTGTATCAATGTATGCTCTGACTGTTCTTGATTTTACTGAGATGCCTCCTTCCTCTAACAATTTACTTAGCACTCCTTCATTTTGTTTTTTACTAATTTCTGATCCCGTATTTCTACTATAATACAACCCAACAAGATGACGCCAAACAAAACCTAGACAGGATGAAATAAATAGGAAACAACAAAAAGTCATCAAAGCCTTTTTATCCTCCTGACATGTTCATCTGTCCTTTCTCCCTATCTGTTCCTCAGACATAAATAGTATTTCCTAAGATGTGAACAGTTTTTCTTCAGTCTCACTCATCTCCAGGGACAGGCAACTTAAAACAAATGTGAAGCAAAACAAAAGAGGAATCTTAAAATGTCTACCCATCCTCTCGCCCTTCCCTCAGGGGCGAGCAGTTTACCTTATCACTTACCCTCAGTCATTCCCCGTGCGGGCCACCAAATGCTACAGTCTGGCTGGGCACAATTCAGGAGCCACTTGTCAAAAGAAACGAACTTTATTTTTAGAACCACACATGCCAAACAAAACAGCTCCTCAGGAAAAACCCTCAGAGCCCAAGTGCCACCCCCGGCTTCCCACAAGCATCTCTCACAACCACAAGCCTCTCTCTCCCACAATCCTCCTTCTCTTGAGGCCGATTGGCTGGGTCGTGTGGGCAGAGCCAAAAAAGTCACCCAATGAGCAGCTCCGTGGTCTGAAATGGCAGGAAAACAGCCCAATGAACATCACCGCAGAGGAGCCAATCAGCTAGAGGTTTCTGGGGCTGCTGTGAGCCAATCATCAGCTGGCAGTCTGAAAGCATGAGGAAACAGCTCATTGAGTATCTCCAATGAGCATCACCACAGAGGAGCCAATCAGCTAGATGTTGCTGGGGCCGCTGTGAGCCAATCATCAGCCAGGAGCTGGAAGGTTGCTGGCAGCTGGATGTTTGCTGGGGCCCCCTCTGCTGTGGCTCTCAACATAAATCAAAACCCCAAACTAGCCTTAACTGTAACACTGATCCTAATACTTGCCTTATCCCTAGCCCTAGCCAAAAAACAAAACCAAGCCATGGCCCTAACTCTAACCCTTAACCTAGACAAAATGCTAACCCTACACCTAGCCTAAACCCTAACTCTAAAAGTAACCCTAACCCTAACCCTAACACTAACCCTAACCCAAACACTAACCCTAACCCTAACACTACCCTAACCCTAACCCTATTTCTAACAATAACCTAACCGTAACCATAAACTTTACCCTAAATCTAACAGTAAACCTACACTAACCTTAACCTTAAACCTAGCACTAACCCTAACACTAACCCTAATACTAACCCTAACATTATCCCTAACTCTAACCATAACCATAACACTAATCCTAACCATAATTCTAACCCTAACCTGACACTAACCCTATCAATAACCCTATCCCTAACCTAACCATAACCCTAACCCTAATCCTAACCATAATCTTAACCCTATTCCTAACCATAACCCTAAGACTAAACTAACACTAACCCTAAACCTAACACTAACCCTAACCAAAAACTAATCCTAACCCTAAACCTAACCCTAAGTGTAACCTAAAACTAACCCTATCCCAAACCGTGAACCTAAAAGTAAACCTAACCATAAACCAAACCCTAACACGAACACTAACCCTAACCCTAACCCTAACCCTAACACAAACCCTTTACCTAATCCTCACCCTAACACTAAACATAACCCTAACACTCACCCTAACACTAACCTTAACAGTAAACCTAACCCTAAACGTAACCCTTTCACTGACCCTAAAGCTAACCCTAACTCTAACCATAGCATTAAACCTAATGCTAAATCCAACCCTAACACTAACCCTACACATATCCCTTACATTAACACTGTCCCTAACACTAACCCAATCTTAACCTGAACTGTAAACCTAACCCTTTTTCTAACCTAACCCTAACCCTAACACTAACTCTAACGCTAACCTTAACACTATCACTAATACTAAACCAAACACCAACCCTAACACTAACTCTAACCCTAACACAAACAATAACCGTAATCTTAACCCTAACACTAACACTAACACTAACCCTAACTTTAACCCTATCACTAACCCTAACCCTAAACCTAAACCTAAAACTAACCCTAATCCTAACCCTAACTATAATTCTAAAGCTAAGCCTAACCCAAAAGCTAGTACTAACCCTAAACCTCACATTAATTCTAACCCCAACCCTAACTGTGACCCTAAGCCTAAATCTAATCCTAATGCAAACACTAATCCTAACCCTAACCCTAACAAAAACCCTAACCATAACCCTAATCCTAACACTAACCCTAAACATAACTCTAAACCTTACACTAACCCTAACACTAAACCTAAACTTAATCCTAATCCTATCACAAAACCTAACATTAACCCTAAAGCAAACCCTAACATAACCTTAATCCTAACCCTAACTGTAACCTTAACCCTAACACAAACCCCAAACCAAAGCATAACCCTAACCCTAACCTAATTCTAATGCTAAACCTTACCTAAACCTAAACTTAATCCTAAACCTAAGAATAGCCTTAACACTTACACTAACCCTAACACTAACACAAACCCTAACCATTATACTAAGCCTACTCCTCACCAAAAATGAGATCCTAACCCTAACACTAACCGTAAACTTAAGCCTAACCTTAACACTAACACTAACCCTAACCCTAACACAAACCATAACCCAAATCATAACCCTGACTCTAATCTAACCCTAACCTTCACCCTTACCTAACCCTAAACCTAACCCTAACACAAACACTAAACCTAAACTAACACTAAACATAACACTAAATCTAACCATCACCATAACCCTAACCCTAACCCTAATCCTAACCATAACAATAACCCTAAACCTAAACCTAACTCTAACTCTAATTGTAACCCAAAACTTAATACTTATCTAACCTTAACCATAAAACAAATCATAAACCTAACCCTAACCCTAATTATAAAACTAACTCTAATACTAAACCTAACCCTAACCATTCCGCAAAGCCCGATTCTAACCAAATCCCTAACCATAAACCTAACTCTAACCCTAAATCTAATCCTAACCTTAACACTAACACTATCCTAACCCTAACCCTAGAACTAACACTAACACTAACTGTAAATTTAACCTGAATATAAACCCTAACCCAAACCGTTTTATTTTATTGTTTTAATTTTTTTATTGGTTGTTCACAACATTACAAAGCTCTTGACATATCATATTTCATACATTAGATTGAGTGGGTTATAAACTCCCAATTTTTACCCCAAATGCAGATTGCAGAATCAAGTTACACATCACATTTTTACATATTGCCATATTAGTGACTGTTGTATTCTGCTACCTTTCCTATCTTCTATTATCCCCCCTCAACTCCCCTCCCAACTTCTCTCTCTACCCCATCTACTGTAATTCATTTCTCTCCTTGTTTATTTTCCCATTCCCCTCACAACCTCTTATATGTAATTTTGTATAGCAACGAGGGTCTCCCTTCATTTCCATGCAATTTCCCTTTTCTCTCCCTTTCCCTCCCATCTCATATCTCTGTTTAATGTTAATGTTTTCTTCCAGCTCTTCCTCCCTGTTCTGTTCTTAGTTGCTCTCATTATATCAAAGAAGACATTTGGTATTTGTTTTTTAGGGATTGGCTAGCTTCACTAAGCATAATCTGCTCTAGTGCCATCCATTTCCCTGCAAATTCCATGATTTTGTCATTTTTTAGTGCTGCGTAATACTCCATGGTGTATAAATGCCACATTTTTTTTATCCATTCATCTATTGAAGGGCATCTGGGTTGGTTCCACAGTCTAGCTATTGTGAATTGTGCTGCTATGAACATCGATGTGGCAGTATCCCTGTAGTACGCTCTTTTAAGGTCTTCAGGGAATAGTCCAAGAAGGGCAATAGCTGGGTCAAATGGTGGTTCCATTCCCAGCTTTCCCAGGAATCTCCATACTGCTTTCCAAATTGGCCGCACCAATTTGCAGTCCCACCAGCAATGTACAAGAGTACCCTTTTCCCCACATCCTCTCCAGCACTCGTTGTTGTTTGACTTCATAATGACTGCCAAACTTACTGGAGTGAGATGGTATCTTAGGGTGGTTTTGATTTGCATTTCTCTGACTGCTAGAGATAGTGAGCATTTTTTCATGTACTTGTTGATTGATTGTATGTCCTCTGAGAAGTGTCTGTTCAGGTCCTTGGCCCATTTGTTTATTGGCTTATTTGTTATCTTATTAACCCAAACCTTAATCCTGACCCTAATCTAACCCTAACCCTCACCCTTACCTAACTCTAACCCAAAACCTAACACAAATACTAACCCTAACCCTAAACCAAACCCTAATACTAACCCTAAACCTAACCCTAATTTTAACACTAACCTAACACTAACTCTAACCATAACCCTAACCCTAACCCTCACACTTACCCTAAACTTAACCCTAACCCTAACACGAATCTTAACCCTAACACTAACCCTAAACCTAACACTAACCCTAACACTAACCCTAAACTAACCCTAAACCTAAACCTAAACCTAAACCTAACACTAACACTATCCCTAACCCGAAACCTAAACCAAAAAATAACCCTAATCCTAACACTAACCCTAACCCTAAGCCTAACCATAAACCTAAGACTAACCCTAAACTAATCCTAACACTAAATCTAAAGCTAATTATAACCCTAACCCAAACATTAAAAGTAACCCTAATTTTAACCCTAACCATAACACTTACCATAAGCCTAAGCCTAAACCTAACACTAACCCTAATCCTAACCCTAACCCTAACACTAACACGAAACCTAACCCTAACACTAAACCTAAACTAACCATAACCTATTCCCTAAACCTAACCCTAACAGAATCCTATCTCTAACCCTAAACCAAACCCTAAAACTAAACCTAACCATAATCCTAACCATAACACAAACCCCAAAACTAACCATAACCTGAACTTTAACCTAACACTAACCCTAACCATAACCTAACACTAATCCTAACCCTACACCTAACCCTATTACTAATCCTAACCCTAACCCTAACATTAACCCTACCCTAACCCTAACCCTAATCATAACACTAACCCTAATCCTAACCTAACCCTATCACAAACATTAAGACTTATCAAATCCTAACACTAACCCTAAACTTAAACCTAACATGAACCTTAACCCTAACCATAAAACTAACCCTAACACTATCCCTAACCCTAAACCCAACCTAAACCTATCATTAATCCTAACATTAACTCTAAACCTAACACTAACCCTAACCCTAAGTCTAACACAAATTCTAATCCTAAACATAAAACTAACCATAACACTAACCCTAACACAAACCCTAACCCTAACCATAACACAAACCCTAAGGCTGTCCTTAAACCTTCCACTAACAATAACGCTAACCCTATCCCTCACCCTTAACCTAACCCTGAACCAAACACTAACCCTAACCCTAATCCTAACAGTAAACCTAATTTTTATGTATAACCCTAATCGAAACCCTAATGCTAAATGTAACCCTAACCCTTACAGTAACCCCAACTTAACCCAAAACCTAAACTTAATCCTAACACTAAACCTAAACGTAACCCTAACACGAACCCTAACCTTAACCCTAACCTTAACCGTAACCCTAACACTAACCCTAAACCACATCTTATCCTTAAACCTGACCTAACACTAACCTTAACACTAACCAGAAACCTAACTCTAACCCTATCCAAAAGATGAATTTTAACCCTAAACTTAACCCTAACCATAACACTAACCCTAATCCTAACTATAACCCTAACCATAACCCTAAAACTAACATGAACCTAACTCTAACCCTAACCATTAAACAAATTCTAACCTAACCATAAACCTAACACTAAACCTAAACCTAACCCTAACCCTAACACTAACCCTAACACTAACCCTAACACTAACTCTAAACCTAACTCTAACCATAACAATAACCGTAACCCTAACACTCACCTAAACCTAACCTTAACACAAACCCTAAACAAAACCATAACCCTAATTCTAACCTAACCCCAACCCTAAGCCTTACCTAACCGTAACCCTAACCTGAACCCTAACACTAACACAAACACTATTCCAACCCTCACCGTAACACTAATCCTATCTGCATTTTTAACCCTATCACTAACCCTAAACCTAACACTAACCCTTACAAGAACTCTAACCCTAAAACTAACACTAACCCTAAACTTAACACTAAAAATAACCCTAACGCTAAACCTAACCCTTACCTAAACTTAACCATAAACCTAACCCTAACCCTAACAATAACCCTAACCCTAAGCCAAACCAGAATCCTAACCCTAACCCTCACCCTAATTCTAACCCTAATTTTAACACAAACACTAACCCAAATCATAACCCTAAACCTATCTTAACCCTAACCCTTACCTGACCCTAACCCTAACCCTCACCCGAAACCTAACTCTAACCCTCACTCTTATTCAAATGCTACACCTGATACTAACCCTAATTCAAACCCTAACACTAACTCTAAACCTAACTATAACACAAAACCAAAAAATAATGGTAACCCTAACCCTAACCCTAACCTTTACACTAACACTAACCCTAATCCTAAAACGAACCCTAACCCTAATCCTAACCCTAAACCTATCCTAACCCTAACCATAACCCTAACAGTTCAGCTAATCCTAAAACTAACCCTAAACCTAACATTAACCCTAACACTAACATTACAGTAACACTAACCCTAAGCCTAACCCTAACTCTAACCCTCACCCTAAACCTAAACCTAACACTAATCCTAACCATAACCCTAACACGAACAATAACCCTTACACGATCCATAACTCTAATTCTAACCCAAACATAACCCTAACACTAACCCTCTATGTAACACTAAACCTAACCATAACCCTAACACTAACCCTAAATTAAACACTAACCCCAACCCAAATCCTAAACACAACTCTAACCCTAACCCTAACCCTAAAGCTAACCCTAATCCCAACCCTAAAGCTAACTCTAACCCTGACACTAACCCTAAGCCTCACCCTAACCCTAACCCCAAAACTAACACTAACCCTAACCCATAAAATAAACCTAACCCTAACCCTAAGCCTAACCATAACACTAACCCTAACCATAACCCTAACACTAAATATAACCCTAAACCTAAACCTAACCCTAACACAAACCCTAATCCTAACCCTAACCATAAATGTAAACCTAAACTAACACAAACCATAACCTTAATCCTAACATGAACCATAATACTAACCCTAACCTTTATTTAACTTAAACCCTATCCCTAACCCTAACATGAATCTTAACTCAAATTCTTACCTTAATCATAACACTAAACCTAAACCTAACCATAATCCTAACATAACCCTAACTCTAAACCTAACTCTTACTCTAATCCTAACCTTTATCATAACCCTAACCATAACCCAATCTGTAACCTAAACACAAACCCTAAACCTAAAGCTAACATTAATCTAAACCCTAAACCTAACACTAACCCTAACACTAATTCAAATACTAACTTTAACCTTAAACCTAAACCTAACCTAAGCCTAACCATAATTCTAACACTAACACTGACTCTATCCTTAATCCTAACCCTAACACTAAATTTTACCCTTTTCCTAACCATAACCCTATCCGTAACTCTAACATTAACCATAACTCTAATCCTAACACAAACCCTAACCCTAACCCTAACTCTAAACCTTCCAACAAACCTAACCCTAAACCTAATACTAACCCTAACCCTAACCCTAAATTTTACCCTTACCCTAACCCTAACCCTAACGGCAACCCTAATACTAACCATAACCCTAACCCTAACTCTAAACCTAACAGCAACCCTAACCCTAACCCTTATCCAGCCCTAACTCTAAACCTAACACTAACAATAACCTTAACTTTAAACCTAACTCTAACCCTAAACCTGACACTAACTCTAAACCTAACTCTATCTCTAACCATGACAATAACCCTAATTCTTAACCTAACCCTAACCCTCACCCTAATTCTAACGCTAAATCTAACCCTAAACCTAACCCTAATCCTAACACTAGCCATAAATCTAACTATAACTCTAACCCTAATTCTAACACTACCATAACACTAACCTTAAATTTAAACCTAAAGCTAACACTAACCCTAAACTGAACCCTAACAAGAACCCTAAACCTAACCCTAATTGTAATCTAAAACTAACCATTGTTGGGGACCACAATTCCAGTCAAGATGGAGCCTGGCAGTTTGCCAGGAGAAGTGGTTTGTGAGGTAATGCCACTGAGCCATTAAGATGGTAGGAATTTCTTATTGGTTGATTGGTATAACTGGATGATGCTAATTGAGTCAAGCTCTGTGTAATCAGTTAGTTATATATACCTCTGCTGTTTTGCAATAAAGCAGCTTTTGCTACCTCGGGTGCCCGCTACCTTGAGTTCCTGCTCAGTTCCCGCTGAGTTTCCCCACAATAAAGCAGTTCCCGCTTCAACCTTCAAATCACTTGTCATCTCCAGGTTATTGTGTCCAGCCAAACTGCGGCAAACCTAAACCTAAACCTAACACTAACCCTAACCCTAACCCTAACCCAAACCCTAATACTAACCTAATCCTAACCCTAAACCTAACCCTAATGCTAACCGTAAACGGAAACTTAAACATATTCTTAACCGTAAACCTAAGACAAATCCTCCTAACCCTAACCCTAACCCTAACCCTAACCCAAACCCTAACCCTAACCCTACACTAACACTAAATCTAACCATAACTCTAAACCTAACCCTAAACCTTACCCTAACAATTACCATAAACCTTACCCTAACCCTTAGCCTAAGCCTAACCGTAACACTAAGCCTAACCCTAAACCTAATCCTAACCCTAACACTAACCCTAACACTAACCCTAACCCTAAACCTATCTGTAAACCTAAACCTAACCCTGTCAATAACCGTATCACTAACAACAACCCCAACTCTATCCTTAACCCTAAACCTAACTCTAACCCTAAAAATAACCCTTACTCTAATACTAACCTTAGCCCTAACTCTAATACTAACCTTAAACCTGAACCTAACACAAACCCAAAAACTAACCCTAACACAAACCCTAACCCTAAAAGTAACTTTAACTCTAACACTAACCCTAATCCTAACCCTAACCCTAAACCTAACACTAACCCTAACCCTACCCTAACACTAACCCTAAGCCTTACCGTAACCCTAACCCTTATCGTAAAACTAACCCTAACATTTACCCTAACACTAACCCTAAATCTAAGTCTAACACTAACCCAAACACTAATCCTAAACCTAACTTTAACCCTAAACATAACCCTAATCCTAACCATAACCTTAAACCTAAACCTAACCCTAACACCTAACCTTAACTCTAACCCTAGGCATAACCTTAACCCTTTTGCTACCCCTAAAGATCTCCATTGCTCTAAACCTACCCTGAAAACTAAATCTAACCCAATCAATTACCCTAACCCTAACCCTAATGCTCATTTGAGCCGTATCCCTAAACCTGAACTTAAAAAAAAAATCACTAACCCTAATTCTGACCCTAAAATAAAACTAGCTCTAAACCTGACCCTTACCCGAAGCCTAACACTTAGACTAGACCTAGATACAACCTAACCCTAAATCTACCCCCAAACTGTAACACTAGA
The DNA here is from genome assembly GCA_002406435.1 of Spermophilus dauricus. Lineage (NCBI taxonomy): Eukaryota > Metazoa > Chordata > Mammalia > Rodentia > Sciuridae > Spermophilus > Spermophilus dauricus. Next base: position 233,499 of record KZ295725.1, on the reverse strand, counting down.
ACTAACATTAGTCCTAGACCTAATTCTAGACCTAACCCTACAACAAACCCTAACCCTCATCCTAGCCCTAAACCTATACTTAGCCATAACCCTAACCCTAACCCTAGCCCTAACCCTAATTCTAACCCTCAACCTACCTCTAAATCTAGGTATAACACCATACCTTACCCTAAAATTAACTATAACCCTAGCCCTAACACTAGGCCTAAGCTGACCACTAAATCTAGCCCTAATCCAAGCCCTAACTTAGTCCTATCCCTAAATTTGACCAAAACCCTAGGCCTAAGACTAACTCTATCTCTCATCCTAGCCGTAGCCCTAGTTCTAACCCTATCTGTTACCATAAGTATAACCCTAGCCCTAACCCTTGCCCTATAGTTAGACCTAGCCCTAATCCTAGATTTAACACTAAATCCATATCTAACCATAACCCAAAGCCTAAGCCTAACACTAACACTAGCCCTAATCCTAATGCTAATCTTATAACTAACCAAACCCTAAACCTAGGGCTAAAACAAAACTGAGCAATACCTAAACCCTATACCTTAACTTAAACCAAACCCTAACACTTCACCTAGACATATCCCTAGCCCTAATTCAAGTCCTAATCCTAACATTTAATCTTACCCTGATCCTGACTCATATTCTAACACTGATGCTAGCTCTAAAGACCATGCTAAATTTAAACCAAACCCTAACAGTAACCCTAGCCCTAATTAAAGTCATAACCCTAACCTTAAATCTAACCCTAACCCTGACTGATATCCTAAGAGTCACCCTAGCTCTAAACACAGCCCTTACCTTAAACCAAACCCTAACAGTAACCTTAGCCCTTATTTGAACTCTAAACCTAACTAAAACTAACCCTGATGCTGACTCATATCCTAACAATAACCCTAACTCTAAATATTACCCTAACCTTAAACCTAAACTTAACACTAGATCTACCCCTAACCCTAACCCTAAAACTAACCCTAATTGTAACCATGGCCCTTACATTAGCCAATGTCCAAATCTAGCCATAACCCTAACACAAAAACTAGCTCTAAACGAAGCTCTAAACCTATATTTAACCACAACCCTAACCCTAATTCTAGCAGTAACCCTAGCTCTAAGGCTATCCATTAATCTAAGAAAAACCCTAATGCCAATGGTAATCCTAGACCTATCTCTAATCCTTAGGCTAACCAAAACCCTAACCCTATTAATTGTCCTAACCCTAGTCCTCATTCTAGCTCTAACCCTATCCCAAACTCTCACACTAACCCTTACCCTTATTCTGAACCTAACACTAACCCTAGTTCTAAAACTGACCCTAACCCTAGACCAAACCCTAATACTAGCATAGACCTAAACCAAATCCTAAATCTAGCCTTAACTCTACCCCTAAACCTAAGCATAAACCTAGCCCTAACCCTAACAATAATCCTTAACCTAACTCAAACACTAACCCTACCCCTAGACCTAAACCTAGTCCTAATTCTGGCTGTAATCCTAACACTAAGTCTAACCCAAACACTGACCCTGCCTTTAGAGTAAATTTATCTCTAAATCTGACCCTACCTGAAAATCGAAATCTAATACTAGACCTAGCCATAACCCTAATCCTACAACTAGCCCTCGACACAACCCTGGCTCTTAAATTACCCATAGCCCTAACCCTAGGCCTAAACCTAACACAAAACCTAGAGCTAATCCTAGGCCTAAATCAAGCATAACCCTAACCCTAAATGTAGCCCTAACCCTAACCTAACTCTTGCCTTAGTCCTAATCCTAGTTCAAATCTTAGACATTACTCTAAACATAAACCTACACCTATCCCTCAATCTAATCCTAACCCTAGCCCTACTCCTAACCTTAACCCTAGCCCTAAACCTACCCATTACTCTAAACCTAAACCTAAGTTTATTGATAATCCTAGGCTTAATGCCAAACCTAAATCTAACTGGAAAACTAACCCTAATCATATACATTACCCTAAACCGAACCCTATCCCTAATGATGTCCCTAGCCCTAATCCTAAACCTAACCCTATGAGTACAATAACCTTATCACTAGAAATAACCCTAAACCTAACCCTCTCCGTAGCCCTAACCCTAGCTAAAAACCTAACCCTTACACTAAACATAAACCTAAGCCTAACCCTCATTTTAACCTTAACCCTAACCCTAATTCAAGACCTATTCCTAACCATAAACCTAGCCCTAAACTTAGCTCTAATCCTATCCATTATACTAACCATAACCCTTACCCTAATACAAACCCTGGGCCTAACCTTAACCTTATCGCTAACCCTATCAATCTAAACCTAATGTAAATTCTAAACAACATCCTTTCATTACCCTAACCCACACCCAAGTGCTCATTCAAGCCCTATCTCTAAACCCTAACCTCAACCAAATTCTAACACTGACCCTGATCCTAATAAATCTCCTAGATCTAAAGCTGACTTTTACAATAAACCTAATCCTTACACTAGACCTAGCCATAACACTAATCCTGAAACTATCCCCAACCAAAAGCTTAGATCTGACATTAGCCATAGCCCTAATCCTAGCCCTAAACCTTACAAATACCCCAGCCCTTATCCTAGCCCTAAACCTATCTTTAGGCCTAAACCAAAAATTAACCCTAGCTCTCATTTTAGCCCTAATTTAGTCCTGTTCCTAATCCTAGCACTAACCCTAGTCCTACAATTAACTCTAACTCTCACCCTAGCTCCATCCCTAGTTCTAACCCTAGCCCTTACCAGAATCCTAACCCTAGCCATAACCCAAGCCCTCTCATTAGCTCTAGCCCTAACCTAGATCTAATTTTAACTCTAAATCAAACCCTAACCCTAATCCTAACCCTAACCCTAACCCTAACTCTAAATCTAACATTAACCCTAGCCCTAAAACAAAACTGAGCCATAGCCCTAACTCTAACCCTTAACCTAAACTAAACCTAAACCATAACCTTAACCTTAGCTCTAATTCTACTTTTCAGCTGAAAACTAGAACTAACACTTACCCTGACTCTGACCATAATACTGACTCTAGTCTAAACATCAACATAACCCTAACCATAAACCTAAACCTGAACCTAAATTTCACCCTAATTGTAACCCTGGTACTTACATTAACCTAACCCCTAACCCTAGCACTAACTTAACCCCAAACCTAGCCCTAATCCAAGCCCTAACCCTTGTTTTAACCCTAACCCTAAACCTAACACTAGCCCTAATCAAAACCATAACCTTAGCCCTAACACTATCTCTAACCCTATTCATTGCCATATCCATAACCCTAGGTCTAAATCTAACCCTATCCCTAATCCTAAACCTATGCATTATTCTAAACCAAACCTAAACCCTAAACCTCACCCTATCATTACACTAACACTAATCATAACACTAATTCGAGCCCTAACTTCAAACCTTAACATATCCCAAACTTCTAACCCAGACCTAGCTCTAAACCTGACCCTAACCCTAAACCTATCCCTTACATTACATTTAGCCACAAACCTAACCCTAAAATTATATTTAACCATAACCCTAGATCTGATATTAGCCCTAGCCCTAATCCTAGCTGTAACCCTAAAATACACTGTAGCCCTCTTCCTAGGCCCAAACCTAGCCTTAATCATAACCCTAACACTAACCATAGCCCTAACCTTAATTCTAATCCTCACTCTATCTCTAAACCTACCTATAATTCATTCCTTACCCTAAACATAACCCTAACCCCAACCCTAACACTAGGCCAAAGGTGAACACTAACCCTAGTCCTAATTATAGCTCTAATTTAACCCTATTCCTAACCCTAACCCTAACCCTAGCCCTAAGACTAACTCTAACTCTCACAGTAGTCCTACCCTACTTCTAAACATATCCATTACCATAATCCTAACCCTAGCCCTAACCCTGGCCCTAAACCTAGCCATAAACATTACCTATTCATTATTCCTAGTCTTAACCCTAGATCTAATCCTAACTCTAAATCTAACACTAACCCTAAGTCTAAGCCTATCATTAACACTAGCCCTAGCCCTAAAGCTAATCACAAAACTAGCCCTAACCCTAACCCTTGCAGTAAAACAAAACCAAACCTAACAATAGCCCTAACCCTAAACTTTAACTTAAACAAAACATTAACACTACACCTAGACATAACCCTAGCCCTAATTCAAGTTTTAATCTTAACGTTAATACTAACCCTAACTTGGACTCATATCTTAACACTCACCCTAGCTCTAAACACCACCCTAACCTTAAACCAAACCCTTACAGTAACCCTAGACTTAATTCTAGTCCTAACCATAACCCTAAAACTAAACCTGACCCTGACTATTAACCTAACACTAACACTAGCTCTAAATGTCACCTTAACCTTAAACCTAATCCTAACACTAGAGGTTTAACTCCTAACCCTAACCCTAAAACTAACCTAAAAACCCAAGTTCTTATATTAGCCATTGCTCTAACTCTAGCCATAACCCTAACACAAAAACTAGCCCTAATCCAAGCCCTAAACCTAGCTTTAACCTTAACTCTAGCCCTAACGCTAGCCCTAATCCTATCCCTTATCCTATGCCAAACCCTAAACCTAACACTAATTCTAATTCTAATCCTAATCCTTAACCTAACACAAACTCTAACCCTATTACTAGTGCTAACCCTAGTCTTCATTCTAGCTCTAACCATAACCCAAAAACTAACACTAACCCTGACCCTTATTCTGACCCTAATACTAATCATAGGTCTAAACCTGAACCTAATTCTAAACTGAACCATAACACTAGCACTACTCATAAACTTATACCTAAACCTAACCCTAACACTAGCCCTAGATCTAAACCTAATCTTAATCTATCCATAACACTAGCCCTAGACCTATAGAAAAACCTAGCCCTAGTCGTAATAACACTTAACCTAAAGCCATACATTAACCCATCCCCTAGACTTAACTCTAGTCCTAATTCTGGCTTTCACATTAACCATAACCCTAAACTGAACACTAATCCTGATACTAACACTAACCCTAGCTTTAAAAATCACCCTAACCCTAAACCTAACCCTAAAACTATACTTAGCTGTAACATTAACTGTAAAACTAGCCCTAATCATAACAAAGTTCTTACATTTGACATAGCCCTAACCTATTGCAAAACCTAGTCCTAACCATAGCCCTATCCTAGCTTTAACCCTAAAGCTAACCATAACTCTAACCTTAGCCTTAACCCTAAACCTAAGCCTAATCCTAGACATGATCCTAAGCATAACACTAGCTCTATCACTAGCTATAACCTTATCAATTACACTAATAATAACCCTAACGCTTCTGCTAACCCTAGGCCTACCCCTAATTCTATCCCTAACCTTAACCCTATCCATTACCCTACACCTAACCTGAACTCTAAACCTAAAACTATCATTAACCTATCACTAACTGTAATGATAACTCGAGCCTTAACCCTAAACCTTAATCTAATAAAAACCCTAATCCTGACCCTGACTCTAATAATACCCAAAGCTATAAACCTGACCCTAACAAGAAACCTGACCGTTACAATAGACCTAGCTATAAACCTAACTCTACTACTCTCCCTAAATTTAACCTTAGACCTGATATTAGCCCTAGTTATAATCCTATTCCTAATCCTAACACAAACCTTAACCCACATCCTAGCAATAAACCTTGCCTTAATCATAAACCTAACCCTAACCATAACCCTAATTCTAATCCTCACCCTAGTCCTAAAAGTAGATATAATCCCATCCCTTAACCTAATCCTAACCCTAACCATAACCCTAACACTAACTCTAGCCCTAAACTTAGGCCTAACCTTAACTCTAACCCTAGTCCTAATCCCAGCCCTAATTTACTCCTATTCCTAAACCAACCCTAACTCTAGCCTTAAGACTAACTCAAACTCTTGCATTAGCCTTATACCTAGTTCTAACCCTATCCCTTATCATCATGCTATACCTAGCCTAAACTTAGACCTAATCCGAGCCCTATCATTACCCCTAGCTTAAAGACTAGATCTAAACCTAACTCTAAATCTAACCCTAAACCTAAGCCTAAACCTCAAACTAACACTAGCCCTAATCCTAATATTAATCCTAAAACTAGCCCTAACTATACCCCTAGCCCTAAAACAAGACTGAATCATAATCCTAACCCTAACACTTAACCTAAACCAAACCCTAACCCTATACCTAGCTCTAATCCTATCTCTAATTCTAGTCCTAACCCTAACCTGAAAACAAATCCGGATCCTGACTCTGACCCTAACATTAAACCTAGCTCTAAACATCATCGTGACTGTAAACTTCACCCTAACACTAGACATAGACCTAACTCTGTCCCTATTGCTATCTCTAATCATAAGGCTATTTTGTACATTAGCAGTAGCTTTAAACCTAGCCCTAAGCTAACCCAAAACCTACCCTTAATCTGAGTCCTAAACCTATTTTTTAATATTTATTTCTTAAAATTTTTGGTGAACACTACATCTTTATTTCATTGGTATGTGTTTCTGAGGATCGTACCCTGCGCCCCGCACATGCCAGGTGAGCATGCTAATTCTTGAGCCACATCCCCAGCTGCTAAACCTAGCTTTAACCCTAAATGTAAACCTAACCCTAACTCAAATAAAAGCCCAAATCCTATACATAACCCTACCCCTAATCTTAGGTATAACCCTATCCATTACCCTAATTATAACCCAACTCTTATGCTAACCCTAGGCCTAACCCTAACCCTATCCATTACACTAAACCACACCTAAAGCCTAAACCTTTCCTAGCTTGAGTCTCTGTGCTCAGGATGGTGGAGGTAGCCAGGGTGAGAGGGCTTGAGCTTTTACCTGGAGCCTCCCTACTCTTAGTATATGAATTGGAATCCAGGTGCCTGTACAGTTGCTGTTCTTCATTGATAGCTATGCCTCCCTAAAAGCTTGTGAGAATAATCTTGAGTTATCACAGCTGGAGGTAAGGGAGTTGGAAACTGTGTATGTAATAAGCTGCAGAACTGAGCTGATAGCCATGCCCACCAATAGGTAGTGAGTAAGGTTTTACAAGAGGGATTCTATCTATTATCCATGTATAGTGTTTGGTGAGGTGGGTGGTTCTGGAGTGAGATTGTGCTGTGTCCAGAGCTCGGTCTGGTGACATGCAAGCATAACCTCTGTGTTCTGTGCTGCCTTCCATCTGTGCAGAGAGCACCTGTGTGGTTGAGACTGCTGTCTGTGCCCAGAGAAACTTTGCAGCCGAGACTTCCATCTGCACTGAGAGTACCAATGTGGCCCTAGTTTTCTTCAAATTTCTATGATGCTGGGCAGGATTCATCTTTTACTTAGCCTTATTATGCTCCACAGGTTTGGGCCTTCTGATTCAAGTTCAATGGTTCGTTGTCAGGAACATGTTGTATTTTAAGGTTTCCCTTAATTATGGCTTATTGATGTGAATGGAAATTGAGCTGGAAATCAAACAGGGTTGGCAGGAGGTGATTGAAACTTAACACAATCAGTTCTCAGTTGGCACACTCTGATTTGTTTCTTTTGAAGGTAGGCCAAAGATGAAGCATGCAAAAGAAACTGTATCCGAGAGCCCTTAAGGAGAAAACAGAGAAACATGTATTACTGAAATAAGTCTCCCAACAATTTGATCAGATTTCTTTGATACTCCACAGTATTCATCTTTTAGCTTGCACCACTAGGGTCCCCAAGCTTGGCACTTCTAGGATCAATGGTTCTCTAAACTGATAAGTTTTAGTGTTACGGTTAGGGTTAGGGCTAGCTTTAGAGCTAGTGTTAGGGTTAGAGTTTGTTTTGTTCAAATTTCTTTGATACTGGCAAGATTTATCTTTTACCTAGCCTTACTATGTGCCCCAGTTTGGGGCCTTCTAGGTTCAATGGTTCTCTATTGGGAATAGTTTGTTTTTAATGTCTCACTTCATTTTGACTTATATGGGTAAATGAGAATGGAGCTGGAAATCAGAGGGTTGGTGCTAGCTCGTTTAAAATTCACATACTCAATCAGTTGTCTGTGGGCACTCTCTGGGTTCTTCCTTGTAAAAGTAGCCATAAGCTGAATCATGCAAAACAACTTTATCCAGGAGCACTTTAGGAGGAAACAGGGCAATATGCATGTACTGAAATACCTGCCCAATTACTGGGTCAGATTTCTTTGATACTGTGCAGGATTTATTTGTAAACTTTCCCCACTAGTCTCCCAAAGTTTAAAATTTTTATGATCAAAGGTTCTCTAAACAGGTTAGGCTTAGGGTTATGGTTAGAATTAGGGCAGATGTTAGAATTAGTGTTAGGGTTACAGTTAGTTTTTTTTTCAACATTTTCAAAACTGGGCAGGATTTTATCTTTTTCCTATTCTTAGTATGCTCCCCAAGTTTGGACCTCCTAGGTAAAAGGATTTGCTCTCAGGAGCAGTTTTAATTTTCATGTTTCACTTCATTTTGCCTATGGGGTGAATGGAAATGGAGCTGGACTCAAACAGGGTTTGTGCTAGCTGCTTGAAACTTCACACACTCAATCAGTTCTCAGGGCACACTCTCTCATTTGTTTCTTATGGTAGTAGCCCAGTGCTGAATTAGAAATAGCTTTATCTGTGAGGACTTTAGAAGCAAGCTTAAATTTTGTTGCATAGATTACTTTGATATTGTACAGGATTCATCCCTTTCCTAGTCTTAGGAGTATCCCAAATTTGGGGTTTTTAAGGTTTGCCAGTTCACTGTCAGGAACAGTTTGAATTTTTAGGTTTCACTTTATTATGGCCTATAGATGTAAATAAAAATTGAGCTGGAAATCAAACAGAGTTAGTACTATCTGCTTGAAACTTCATACACTCAATCAGCTCTCTGTGGGCACTCTCTGTTTGTTTCTTGTGAAAATACCTTAAACTGAAGCATGAAAAAATAATTTATCCAAGAGCACATTAGAGAAAACAGGGAAATATGCATTACTGAAATACCTCCCCCAATTATTTCGTCAGATTTCTTTGATAATGCACAGGTTTCATCTTTAACTTGACCACTGGGCTCCTTTATTTTGGCACTACTATGACTAATGGTTTTCTAAACAGGTTAGGTTAGATTAAGTATTTGGTTAGGGCTAGGGTTACAGCTAGTGTTTTGTTAGATTTCATATTGTTCAAATTTCTTTGATACTGGGAAGGATTCAACTTTTACATAAATTTACTATATTCTCTACGTTTGGGCCTCTTGGGTCAAGGGTTTGCTCTCCTGAACAGTTTGTATTTAAAGTTTTCATTTCATTTTGCCCTATGCGTGTAAATGGATATGGAGCTGGAAATCCAACAGTGTTGGTGCTAGCTACTCCATACCTCACACACTCAATCAGTTTTCTATGGGCATTCTCTGGTTTATTCCTTGTAAAAGTAGTCCTAACCTGAAGCATGCAAAGCAACTTTATGTGAGAGCACTTTAGGATAAGACAGGGAAATACGCATGTACTGAACTATCTCCCCAATTATTTGGTCAGATTTCTTTGATATTGTGAAAAAATCATCTGTTAGCCTACCCAACTTGGGTCCCCAAGTGTGAGACTCCTAGAATCAAAGGGACTCTAAACAGGTTAAGGTTATTGCTAGGGTTAGTGTTAGAACTAGGATTAGACCTAGTGTTAAGGTAAGAGTTAGTTTTGTTTTCAAATTTTTATGATACTGTGCAGGATTCCTCTTTTTCCTATTTTGATATACTCCCAAAGTTTGGACCTCCTACATAAAGGGTGTGCCTTCAAGAACAGTTTCAATTTTCATGTTTCTCTTCTTTTTGCCCTATACGAGTGAATTTAAATAAAGCTGGAAGTCGAACAGGGTTTGTGCTACCTGGTTGAAACTTCACACTCCATCAATTTTCAGTGAGCACAATCTGGTATTTGCCATGGAAGTAGCCCTAAGATGAAATAGAAAGTAACCGCTTTATCTCTGAGTGCTTTAGGAGCAAGCAGAGTACCCCATGTACTGAAAGAGCTTCAAATATTTTTGTTTGGATTAATTTGATACTGTACAGGATTTATCGTTGATGTAGCCTTAGTAGGCTCCCCAAGTTTGGGCCTTCAAGTTTCAATGGTTCAGTGTCAGGAACAGTTTGAATTTTTAGGTTTCACTTCATTATGGCCTGTAGGTGTGAATGCAATGGAGCTAGAAATCAAACAGGGTTAGTGCTAGCTGCTGGAAACTGCACACACTCAATCAGTTCTCTGTGGGCAGTCTCTGGTTTGTTCCTTGTGAATGTTGCCTTCAGCTGTAACATGCAAAGCAAGTTACAGAAATCAAGGAAAAATGAATGTACTGAAACACTCCCCCAAATTATTTGCTCAGGTTTCTTTGATACTGTGAAGGATTCATCTGTTAGCTTGCTCCACTAGGCTCCCTTAGTTTGAGACTTCTATGATCAAACGTTCTTTAAACAGGCTAGGGTGAGCTGTAGGGTTAGGATTAAGGGTAGATCTAGTGTTAGGTTTACAGTAGTTTTTTTTCAAATTTCTTTGATACTAGGCAGGATTTATCTTTTACCTAGCATTACTATGTTCCAGGTTTGGGCCTTCTAGGTTCACTGGTTTCATGTCAGTATTTCAGTTTTTATTTAAAGGTTTCACTTCATTTTGACCTATATGGGTAAATGGAAATGGAGCTGGAAATCAAACAGGGGTTTTGCTAGCTGCTTGAAACTTCACACACTCAATCAGTTCTCTGTGAGGACACTCTGGTTTTATCCTTGTGAAAGTATCCCAAAGATGAAGTCTGCAAAAACAACTCTATATGAGAGATTTTTTGGAGACAACAGGAAAATATGCATGTACTGAACTACCTTCCCAATCATTTGGTCAGATTTCTTTGATACTGGACAGGATTCATCTGTTAGCTTGCCCCTCTAGGCTCCTCAACTTTGAGACTTCTATGATCAAAGGTTCTCTAAATAGGTTAGGGTTAGGCTTCTGGTTAGAGTTAGGTCTAGTGTTAGGGTTAGAGTTTATCTTGTTCAAATTTCTTTGATACTGGGCAGGATACATATTTACCTAGCCTTACTATGTTCCCCAGATTTTGGCTTTTTTGGTTGAATTCTTTGCTGACATGAACAATTTGTATTTTATCGATTCACTTCATTTTGACCTACATGGGTAAATGGACATGGAGCTGGAAATCAAACAAGTTTGGTGCTAACTGCTTGAGACTTCACACACTCAATCAGTTCTCTGTGGGCACTCTCTGTTTTGTTACTTGTGAAATTAGTAATAAGCTGAGGCCTACAATACAAATTTATCTGAGAACACTTTAGGAGAAAACAGGAAAATATTCATGTACTGAAATAGCTCCCCCAATTATTTTGTCAGATTTCTTTGAAACTGCCCATCTGTAAGCTTGTCCCACTAGACTCCCAATTTTGAAACTTCTATGATCAAATATTCTCTAAGCAGATTAGGTTTTGGGTTAGACTTAGTGTTAGGAATAGGATTAGACCTAGTGTTAGGGTTACAATTATTATTTTTTTTTTTTTAGTTTCTATGATACTGGGCAGGTTTCAGCTTTTTCCTATTTTTTGTGATACTAGGAGCAAATGTGACTCCATTTTGTTTGATGACTTCATCCTGTAAAACAACCATGCCAAGTAGAAGAGTCATAATTGGGGAAAAATGTTCTTTTTTCTTTTACTATAGAAACCATCAAGAACACAAAACTACCTAATGGGGTACTGTTTCTGTAACTAGAGTAGCGGGGCTCTGTTTCTGTAATGGGGTGACTGGGTTAACTGTGATTGTTTAGGTTTCCCTCCGCTTGACTGCACTGTCCCGCTTCTGTAACCTGGCTTGCTTGCATTGGCTAGATCCTCTGAACATCCCTTTTGCAGTTTTCAGGCTTATAAGGGGTGCTATTGCAATTTTTCGGGGCTGATCAGGGGAACAGCTTTATGTTCTGCTCAGCCGTCACCTGTGTGCTTCAATAAAGGCTTGATTCAATTATACGTGAGTGGTCTGGAAGTCAGTTTATGAAACCCTGAGATGAAGCTTTAACTATAACATTTGGAGGCTCATCTGGGATCCATTTCTTCCCTACCCCTCACGTCAAATTTGCCTCCAATGACAGACATTTGGAACTGAGCCCCAGAGTAGAGGGGATCTCCTGAAAGACGTTCCTCAGCCTCACTCTGAGGACGACTCCAGTCCATCCTAGGAGGCTCTGAAAAGCCTCCTACTGGCCTGTCAGTTCTGGTGAGTGGACTCTTCTCTGGGGGGAAAAGGTCAGATTGGATGCAGTCGCTTACACCTTCCCCGGGACAGGACGAGACATTATCACTGTCTCCCTGGAGGTCTCCCTGTGTGACCTCATCTTTCTGTATCTGGGGCCCACTGGAGGCCTCCCTGGGAGGCCTCATCTGTCTGGGGGCAAGACAAGATGTCGTCTCTGTCCCACTGGAGGCCTCCCTGCTGGGACTCATCTGTCTGGGGGCAGGATGAACGTGGTGTGGTCTCTGCTCATTAGAGGTCTCTCTGGGTGACCTCAGCGATTGTTGCTTGTCCTGTGTCTGTTCTGCTGCTTGTCATTTCTCCAGTGTCTTCTGCTTTGGTCATTTGTCCAGTGTCAGTTTACCAGCCGTTTGTTCTGTTTGCATGGTCTTTGCCCATTAGAGGTCTCCCTGTGTGATCTCAGCAATTGTTGCTTGTCCTGCTGTTTGCCGTTTCTCCAGTGTCTTCTTGCTCTTTGTCATTTGTCCCATGTCTATTCACCAGCTGTTTGTCTTGTGTTTATCTGTCCAAGTGTTGTGTGTGGGCCTTTTTCTTGTTCTCAAAACTGCTCTTCTTTCATCAGGAGTCCTTCACTCCACGGACATCATGGGACGAGGAAGCACTACAGATATCTCTACCTGTACCCCTTTAACTTGTTTTCTTAACAATTTGTAGGGCTTTGTCTGTTGGTTTTGTTGTTGTTGTTGTTGTTCTCTGTATTCTGTGTTAATTGCTACCTCAGTTTGTTTCTAATGGTTAAAACGGTTTCAACTATGCTCACTACAGCTTGCATTAAAATGTATTAAAATGTGTTGCTAACAGACTAAAAGAATTGTCAAGGGCTGGGGATGTGGCTCAAGCAGTAGTGCGCTCGCCTGGCATGCGTGCGGACCGGGTTCGATCCTCAGCACCACATACCAACAAAGATGTTGTGTCCGCCGAGAACTAAAAAATAAAAAATATTAAAAAAAAAGAATTGTCAAAAGTAAAAGTTAAAGGTAAAAATAAAAAGGCATTCTAGAGATTGTCTTCATTTAGGAACTGGGCCAGATGGCCAACTGGGTAAATCATGTCAATTCCTGTATAAGACAGATTAAAACTAAAGTGTTTTATAAAATTATTATCCCTAAATTATATAACAAAAGGCATAATTTTGTCTAGAAAATTTGGCTTTTGTCTCTCAGAATTTACAAGCTTGAATAACTCCCAACTATTAAAAAATTGTCTAAAATTTTTTCAATGTCAGGCTAAAAGTTTGTGGCTGCTATCCAAGAAACCAGAAAAAAACAGTTTAAAATGGGACCCCAACCTGTGGCACTCTCCCAAGGAGACCAATGGAGCTTTGTCTTTGGGAAGTTCCTCCTGGAAAACATAAGCTCCCTTCGTTTGTCTATGTCCCCTCAACTCTTTTTAGCTTTCGTGAACAGGACCATCTCAGAAAAAAGGTCAGAAAACTTTTAAAATTCTATATTTTTTAAACTCATAATTCTGATCCAATATGCTTATGTTAGTATGTTTTTCTGATTATGCTCTGCTTTATTCTAAGGCCAATTTGCAAGGCTTAACTCTCAATCTACTAGGTTTTTAAAAATAAGCTACAAGGCTTTTGTTTGTCTGTTTAGTTTGTGTGGGTGCACCGGTGTATGTCTGTCTACAGGTATTGCCATGTCTACATATATTTGGTACAAAAAAATGACATATGAGCTTATAAATTAAATTTTTTTAAAAACTGGATCCAAATACTTTTGGTTAATAAGATTTAAATGGTTCAATTCAAATTGGGAAAATAGATAAAAGTACAAATGTCTTTAAAGTTACAAATGCATAGTTTTGTTTCTACATATGTAAACAGCTGTTAAAATGTTAATGTCTATAAAGTGACATCCATTGTCTCTAGGATTTTTATTCAACAACACACAAAAAAAAGATTACTAATACTATTCAATGCACTTGTCTGATACCTTGTTTTTTTTTTTTTTTTTTTAGAGAGAGATTTTAAAAAAAAAGATACGTAAATTTCATCTAAAGGTATATGAAATTAATCATGGATGTGTTTGTTAGAAACATTGAATTGGTTTACAAAGTTAAAATTCTGACTGTTAAATATAATATCAAGTACTCTTAACTCCTTAAATTTCAGAAGGTAAAATATTTAAACAATATTTTGTTTTCATAAAAAATATTGCTGTTTTCATAAATTGGTAAACTAAAAAGGAAATTTTAAATTATCTTGTGTTATTATAAAAAAAAGGTTACTGTAAATTACAATGTCCCAACAGGTATAATTATACATACAAGGAATCAGGAGATTTCAACTGTATTTCAATTAAAGTACTATGCGAGGATGCGGGGAAATGGGTACACTTGTTCATTGTTGGTGGGACTGCAAAATGGTGCAGCCAATTTGGAAAGCAGTATGGAGATTTCTTGGAAAGCTGGGAATGGAACCACCATTTGACCCAGCTATTCCCCTTCTCGGTCTATTCCCTAAAGACCTAACAAGAGCATGCTACAGGGACACTGCTACATCGATGTTCATAGCAGCACAATTCACGATAGCAAGATTGTGGAACCAACCTAGAAGCCCTTCAATAGATGAATGGATTAAAAAAATGTGGCATTTATACACAATGGAGTATTACTCTGCATTAAGAAACGACAAAATCATAGAATTTGGAGGGAAATGGATGGCATTAGAACAGATTATGCTAAGTGAAGCTAGCCAATCCTTAAAAAACAAATGCCAAATGTCTTCTTTGATATAAGGGGAGTAACCAAGAACAGGGTAGAGAGGAAGAGATGAAGAAGAAGATTAACATTAAACAGGGATGATAGGCGGGAGGGAAAGGGAGAGTTAAGGGAAATTGCATGAAATTGGAAGGTGAGCCTAAGGGATATACACAATTACATATAAGAGGAAAGGAGGAGTAGGAGAAAAATTATATAAGTGGATGAAACGATTTATAGTAGAGGGGGTGGAGAGAGAGAAGGGGAGGGGAGGGGAGGGGAGGGGTGGGGGGATAGTGGAGAATGGGATAGACAGCAGAATACATCAGTCACCAGAAAGGCAATTTGTAAATCAATGGAAATGTAACTGATGCGACATAACAATCTGTATATGGGGTAAAAATGGGAGTTCATAACCCACTTGAATCAATCTGTGAAATATGGTATATTAAGAACTATGTAATGTTTTGAACAACCAACAATAAAATTAAAAAAAATATATGAAAAAAAAAGTACTATAAATAACAAATATTTCACCTTATTAAAATAGATTAATTTATCTGAATTAAAAAAAAATTATATGGGTTATTTCAAGGTAAAAAAAGGATCAATGGGTTAAAAATTATTAAAAAGTTCTAAATATAAAAAATATATTCAATGAAAAACGTTTCCAGGTAAAATATCTTTATGTAATTATAGTACATTTAAGTAAACAACAAAAGGGTCTAATTAAGTAATATAAAGGTCTATAGATAAAAGATAAATATTAAAAAAGTTTATATGTAACTAATTTGGTTATATATGTAACACAAATAGTTAAAACTATTCAAGGTTGTTTTCTAAAGACAAATATAAATGTACTGAACTATTTATATGTTAAAATGACAAAAACTTCTAAAATATTAATTACATTGTGTCTGTTAAGTTATATACCTTAGAACAAGTAATCTTTAAAAAATTAAGGTTTGTACATCTGTGGCTAAACAGCAAATGTTATTTTAAAGTATTGTCCTACATTACAGAGTCTAGATTTTCCTTTAAAAGCTAACCTTGGTTAATATAAAAATATCAATAAAAGTGTGGTAAATGTGTTCATATCTTTCAGGTATACAAGTCTTTAAGGTAAGTGGTTTAAAGAAACATTTCATCAAGCTGGTATTCTCCAAACTAAAATTGTCTATAATGGTAATTTAAAATTATAAAGATAATAGATTTTATTGGAGATTTATTTATATTGTTTGATGTTTTGTAACCAAATCTTATGTTACCTTTTACACTAAAATATAAAAATTTAAAGATATTTTAAAAAGTAATGAGAGCATAACCTATTTAAAGATTAATATTATAAAACATTTTGCCACTTAACACAAAAAAATGTAAGGGCTCTCAGCCTTACCTTAATTAATGTTCCAGATGTGTGTCATATTGTGCTACTATCATTCATACAGAGTCAGGAAACAATATATGTAAACTTTGTATAATGATATCTAAAAAGAGAGTCAAAAATCAACTTTAGAACTAAAATACTTTACCTAGGATTTGTAAAGAGCCCTGCCTTAACTGAGATAAGGCTCTGCCTCCCACCTTACATCATGTCAAAATAACTTCAAAGTAGGCCAGATTTCAGTTAATTTAAAGTTATATTCAAAGATGAAGTTTATTAAAATATTACTGTGGTCTCAAATAGAAAACATAATATATAATTCAGCCAAGGTTCAAAATTATATACAAGCTAAATATGTTTTTACTATTGTTAATTTCACTTTTTATTTTCATTATAACTAAAACAAGTGACCACTACACTCAGAACAACCAAGAGACCTTTACCATAACAATGTCTGATGAGAGAGAGAGAGAGAGAGAGAGAGAGAGAGAGAGAGAGAGGAAAATGCAAGAGAGAAAGAAAGATAAAAAGACAGAGAGACAGAGAGAAAGAAAAGTGCAAGAGAGTGAGAGAGAGACGAAAATGCAAGAGAGAGAAAGAGAGGAAAATGCAAAGGAGAGAGAAAGAGAGAGAAAGGAAAGTGTGTGTGTGTGTGTGTGTGTGTGTGAGAGAGAGAGAGAGAGAGAGAGAGAGAGAGAGAGAGAGAGAAAAGGAAAAAGAAAAAAGTGAGAGGGAGAATGAGAGACAGGGAAAGCTAGAGAAAAAGGAGAGGGCAAGAGAGGAAGACCTGACAAGAGAGAGTTTTTATAGCCAAAATCTAATGGGGTCTCTGGGTCTGAAAGCTGCCTTCTTGGCCTACAGTGATTGGATCATACAGTAGATGTTAAGGTGTCAACTTCTGCCTTCAGGCAGATCTTTAGCATTACATAAATTAATAAATAAAATAATGATATTGTGTTATGTAAAAATTAACTGTAAAGTTATAAACACTAAAGTTAAATCCCAGCAGTTTTACTTTTAAAACTGGTAAAACTGACTTGCTGGATGTTTAAGGCCAAATTCAAATATTAAGTTTAAATTAAAGGGGCCAAAGAAACCAATATTTGGCTCTTGCCCTTTGAATCAGCCTGAACCCACGACAGGGGGAAAGCTTTGCAACTTTGGGCCACATAACCTCCTGATAAGGGAGATTAATGAGACCAATGGAGAACAAAAAGCCAATTGGTTTACATGCTGCAAAAGAGGAGGGTCATTGAAAAGCAGAGACATGCCTGAAGCTTCCAAAGAAAGCCATATGGTCAGCAAGACCTTGACCCATTCTAATGCAGATGACATTAACAGAGCTAAAATGCTACTCACATGTTCCCCAAGAATGTCCTCCAAGAAAACTCAGCTGACTTTTACCAATAGATAGAAACAAGGTCAGTTTGACCAACTTGGTCTTAAACACCTAACAAGAACAGTTAAAATCAAAGCACAGCCATTCCTGGACATTTAAAAAGAAACAACAGTTATTTTAATGTGAATTAAAATGTGTACTAGTGTTAGCATCCCTAAAATAAGTAAGACTGGAGGCAATAAAAGAAAAATTCTTAGGCACAAATGCCTGATAACCATCAATAAAAAAAACTACCAGAAGTTTTTATTCAGTTTAAGGCTACAGATCTTCCTAACTTCCTTCATAGGTAGGTGTAATCAATGTTTATTAATATAATTATCTAGCCCTAAGTAACAAAGTATCTTTACTGAACACAGAGGTCATGCCAAAAAGATATTTTTACAAAAAAAAAGATGACATTAATTAGCTAAATGTTTGTCTACATTCCTGATAATTCTGACAATGTTAAAGATCTATGTTCCCTAAAAAATTGCCTTATTAGGCTTTGTTAGGCCTTGTTATGGGGACATTTTCTCGGGTCTTCCACCTTCTGGTAAACAATTATTCATTTCTGTCATTTTCATGATATTCATGGCCAGGTTTCAGATGCTACAACTGCGATTTTGTATTAATCTTAGTTCAGAACTCATGTCTTTTTGTTTCTCTCATAGAAGTGCCCACCCCAAGTGAATTTACATCCTGTTCTTCCTAAGCCAGATTTTTACCATGGACTCGTTGACCCACTCAGTTTCTAAAAAGGGACTCCAAACTGCTTTCCCACTGCACAACACCCCCTTTCAGCTGGAAGTAGCAAGAATCGTCATTGACCTTTTTCCTTACGGCAGTTGAAGATCCCTTATATTAGATGAAAAATTATGGTCAACATAGATGTTTGCCAATATGTCTAGCTCAGGAAAATGTACCTGGGAAACTACTCCCAAGGTCACCCTGGGTTATCTCCCATAAAGAGACACTTGCTTCCACAATCCAACTTATAAGTGGGACAAGTCTCCATTCACCAAAAATTGTGCTTCCAGGGTCCCACTTTGAACTCCTTGCCTATATATCCAAACTGTCAATAACTCTGAACTATATAATCTACTATTTTGATGGAGCAAAAGAAAATTAACACCTGGACTTATTAAAAGGTCAGGGCCCACTGATGTATCAACATAGACTGGCTGCCCCCATTTTAGTTTCCCTCCTGGCTGGTTTGGAAAGTCCCTCAGCCATCAAATAGATATAGATTTAGACAAACTAGAAAGGTCAATCTCCAAAATAAAGATTTCACTAGACTCTCTGACAGAAATAGTCTTACAAAACAGGTATAGATGGTCTCTTTCTGAAAAAAGGAGGACTTTGTATGGCTCAAGAAGAAACTTGTTTCTATGCAAACCATCCTGGGATAATAAAGAACAGTTTGGTGCTTGTGAGAAACCGGTTAAAGAAAGGAGATGAAGCACTAGAAACTTCAGGCGATTGGTTCCAAAACCTATTCTCATGATCCCCTTGGTTGAATACCATCATTTCAGCTGTAGTTGGGCCCTTAGCCCTTCCCCTGATTGGTATTACTGTAGGACCCTGCCTCTTAAAAACCTTCCTAAACCATGTACACAAGAATGTAGGTGAGGTCAGAGTTACAGTCTTGCGAGCCCAGTATAGTCCCTTAGACACAGAAGGATAGGAAAAACAAAAAACAAAAACCCAAAACCAAAAAACAAACTGATGCCTAATGATGTGAAAGATTGACATCAAACCTACTAAAACCAGTGGAGAATATGATAGTAGGAGCAAATGTGACTTCATTTTGTTTGATGACTTCATTCTGTAAAACAACCATGCAAGTAGAAGAGTCATAATTGGGGAAAAATGTTCTTTTCCTTTTGCTATAGAAACCTTTAAGAACACAACTACCTAATGGGGTATTGTTTCTGTAACTAGGGTAACGGGGCTCTGTTTTTGTAACTGGGGTGACTAGACTAACTGTGATTGGTTAGGCTTCCCTCTGCTTGACTGCACTGTCCTGCTGCTGTAACCTGGCTGGCTTGCATTGGCTAGAGCCCCTGAACATCCCTTTTGCGGTTTTCAGGCTTATAAGGAGTGTCTTTGCAATTGTTCGGGGCTGACCAGGGGAACAGCTTTATGTTCTGGTTAGCCGCCACCTGTGTGCTTCAATAAAGGCTTAATTTGATTATAAGTGAGTGGTCTGGAAGTCAGTTTATGAAACCCTGGGATGAAGCTTTAACTATAACATTTTGACTATACTCCAAATGTTTGGGCCTCCTATGAAAAATGGTTTTCTCTCAGAAACAATTTCAATTTTCGTGTTTCTCTTCTTTTTGTCCTATGGGGTGAATGAAAATGAAGCTGGAAATCAAACAGGGTTTGCACTAGCTGCTTGAAACTTCACACACTCAATCAGTTCTCAGCATTCTCTGGTTTGTTTCCTGTGAAATATCCCTAAGCTGAAGTAGAAAGGAACAGCTTTATCTCTGAGTGCTTTAGGAGCAAGAAAAATACACATGTACTGAAAGAGCTTCAAATATTTTTGGTTGTATTACTTTGATACTGTACAAGATTCATCTTTGACCAACCTTAGTAGGCTTCCCAAGTATGGGCCTTCAAGGTTCAATGGTTCAGTGTCAGGAACAGTTTGAATTTTTAGTTTTCACTGCATTATGGCCTATAGGTGAGAATGGAAATGGAGCTGGAAATCAAACAGGGTTGGTGCTAGCTGCATGAAACTTCACACACTCAATCACTTTGCTGTGGGCATACTCTGCTTTGTTCCTTGTGAAAGTACCTTAAGCTGAAGCATGAAAAAACAATTTATCCAAGAGCACTTCAGGAAAAAACAGGGAAAATAGGCATGTACTGAAACATCTTCCCCAATTATTGGTCAGAATTTTTGATACTGGGCAGGATTCATCTGTTACCTTCCCTACTAGGCACCCCAAGTTTGGCTACTAGGCTCCCCAAGTTTGAGACTTTTATGATCAAGCTCTATAAATAGGAAATGCTTAGTTTTAGGATTAGGGTTAGGGCTAGGGTTAGAACTAATTTTGGGGTTAGAGTTAGTTTTGTTCAAATTTCTTTGATACCGGTAAGGATTCATCTTTTACCTAGTATTACCATATTTCCCAGGTTGGGCCTTCTCAGTTCAAGGTTCACTGTCAGGAACAGTTTGTGTTTTAAGGTTTCATTTCATCTTGACTTCTATGGGTTAGGGCTATGGCTTGGTTTTGTTTTAGGGCTTGGGCTAGGGTTAGGGCTAGATTTTGAATTAGTGTTAGGGTTTAGGATAGTGTTGGGGTGAGGATTAGGCTTAGGGTTAGGGTTAGATTTAGAGTTAGGTTTAGATTCAAGGTTAGGGTTAGGGCTAGGGTTAGTGCTATGGTAAGGGAAAGGGTTAGAATTAGGAAAATAGCTAGGCTGAGAGTTAGACTTAGATTTAGGACTAGGATTAGGGTTAGGGTTAGTGTTAGGGTTAGGCCTAGTGGTAGGGATATGTTTAGGATTATCATTTGGGTTAGGATTAAGTTTAGGGAAATGGATGGGGTTATAGCTAGCTTTAGGGCTAGGGTGAGGGTTAGAATTAGGATTATGGCTAGGGTTAGTGTTTAGGCTAGGATTAAGGATAAGTTTAGGGCTAGGGTTTCTGTTAGGTTCAGGGCTAGAACTAGGGCTAGGGCTAATGTCATGTCTAGGGTTATAATTAAGGATGGTTTTAGGGTTAGGTTATGGCTAGGTCTAGTGTCAGAGCTATATTTATGGTTAGGGTCAATTTTAGAGTTAGGGGTATTATCATGGTTATGGTCAGGGTTAGCATTTGGTTTAGGTCAAAATTTAGGGTTAGGGCTTCAATTAGTGTTAGGTTTAGGCTTAGGGTTAGGGTAATGGATAGGGTTAGGTTTAGGTTTCAGTTAAGGTTTAGGGTAATGGATAGGTTAGGTTTAGCAATAGGTTTAAGGTTAGCATTAGATTAGGGTTATGTTTAGTATAATAGATAGATTTAGAACTAGGGTTAGGGCTATATTATGGTTTGGATTAAGTCTAAAATTAGAGTTAGGTTTAGGGATAGGGTGAGGATTTGGTTTACGGAGGTGTTAGGTTTAGGGCTAGGGTTATGGTTAGGTTAGGGTAAGAGTTAGTGTTTTAGCTAGGTTTAGGGCTAGGGCGAGGGTTAGATTTACATTTAGATCTAGGGATATATTTATGGTTAGGGTTTGGTTTAGGATTTGGGTTATGGCTGGAGTTTTCATTACAGTTAGGGTTAGGTATAGGGTAATGGATAATGTTAGATTTAGGGTTAGGGTTAGGGTTAGGGTTAGGTTTAGGTTTCAGTTAGGGTTAGGTTTAGGTGGATTAGGGCTAGTCATAGGATTAGGTTTAGTGTAAGGCTTAATGTTTCCGCTAGGGTTAGGGCTATGGTGAGGTTTAGGTTTATGATTAGGTCTTGGGATACGTTTATGTTTAGGGTTCAGTTTAGTGTTAGGGATAGGGTTATAATTAGGGTTAGGGTTAGGGTTAGAGTTAGGGTAATTGACAGGGTTAGAACAAAATTTCAAGCTACAATTAATGTTAGGGGAAGAGCTAGGGTTAGGGTTAGTGTTTAGGATAGGGCTAGGGTAATGTTTAGGGTAAGGGTTTTTCTTTTAGCTAGGGTTAGGTCTAAGGCAAGGGTTAGTATTAGGTTTAGTGTTAGGGCTAGGGTTAGGGTTAGGGTTATGCTTAAGACTAAGTTTAGGCCTAGGATTATGGCTAGGTTTTGTGTTAGGTTTAGGGCTAGGGTTAGGACTATGGTAAGGGTTATGGCTACTGTTAGGGTTAAGATTAGGGTTAAAATACAGTTAGGGCTAGGGTTATGTTTAGGGCTAGTATTAGGGTTAGAGTTATGGCTAGTTCTAGTGTTAGGACTAGGTTTTGGGTTAGGGTAAGGTTTAGGAATAGATTAATGTTATGGTCAGGGTGAGTGTTCCAGATAGTATTAGGGTTAGGTTTAGAGCCAGAATTAGAACTAGTGTTAGGTGTAGGGGTAGAGTAAGTGTTTAGTTTAGGATAAGGATTATTGTTAGGGCTAGAGCTAGGATCTTGTTTAGGTCTAGAGCTAGAATTATAGCTATATTTAAGATTAGTTTTGGGTCTAGATCTAGTGTTAAGGTTAGGTATAGGTATAGGGTAACCAGTAGGGCTAGTATTAGGGTTTGGTTTAGGGTTAGGGTCAGGTTTAGACCTAGGGTTATTGTTAGGATCCGAATAAGGATCAGCATTAGCACTAGAACTAAAATGAAGGCTAGGGTTAGGACTAATGATACGGTTAGTGTTTCACTTAGGCTAAGGATTAGGGTTAGGACTAGGATTAGCATTAGGTTTAGGGTTTGGCTTAGGGTAAGTGATAGGGTTAGAGCTAGGTTTAGGGCTAGGGTTAGGGTTAGGGTTAGGGCTAGGGCTAGTGTTAGTGTTAGATTAGGGCTCATGCTAGAGTTAGGACTAGAATTAGGGGTAGGATTTGTGATAGGGTCAGGGCTAGGGTTATGATAATGACTAATGTATGAACTAGGGTTATGAGTAGGGCTAGTTTTAGGGTTAGGGTTAAGGCTAGGTCTAGTGTTAGGATTAATTTAAGGTTAGGATGATGTTTAGAGCTGGGATTAGTGTTAGGATCAGTGTCAGGATAAGGGTTATTTTTAGAGTTAGGGTTAGGGCTAGGGGTAGATTTATGGTTTGGTTTAGGTTAAGGGTTAGGTATATGGTTTGGTTTTGTTTTAAGGTTAGAGGTAGGGGTAAGGCAAGTTTTAGGATTAGCATTATTGTCAGGGCTAGTGTTATGGTTTGGTTTAGTAATATGTTTATGGTTAAATTATAGTTAGGTTTAAATTTAGAGTTAGGTTTAGATCCAGGGCTGGGCTAGGGCTAAGGATAGAACTGGGGATAGGGCTAGGACAAGAGTTAGTTAGTCTTAAGGCTAGGTTTAGTGTTAGGATAGGACTAAATTAGGGTTAGTGCTAGGCTAAGTGTTAGTGTTCCCCCTAGGGTTAGGGCCAGGGTTATGGTTAGGTTTAAGATTATGGTTAGGTTTAGGGTTATAGTTAGGTTTAGGGTAAGGTATGGGGATAGGTTTTGGCTAGGTCTAATGTAAGGATTAGGTTTAGGTTAAGGGTTAGATTAGAGCTAGGGGAATTATTAGGGTCAGGGTCATGCGGTTATAGATAGGTTTAGGGCTAGGGCAAGGGTTAGAATTAGGCTTAAACCTCAGTTTATGGTTAAGGTTAGGATTATGGCTAGGTTTAGGGCTAGGATTAGGGCTAGAGCTAATTTCAGGTGCAGCTTTACAGTTATAGATAGTTTTAGCATTAGGTTAAATAGATAGTGTGTTAGGTTTAGGGTTAGGGTCATGTTTACAGATAAGGATTTTGTTTGGGTCAGGGTCATGATTAGTGTTTTGGATAAGTTACGGTTTAAAATTTAGAGCTCCAATATGCATAGGGTTAGGATTAGGGTAATGATTTAGTTAGGTTTTGGTTTCAAGTTAGGTTTAGGGTAATGAATAGGGTTAGGATTAGAGATATGGTAAGGTTTAGGCCTAAGTTTTGAAATAGGTTTAGGATTATGGTTAGGGTAATAGATAGGGTTAGAGCTAAGGTTATGGTTATTATTAGTGCTAGGTTTAGGGTTAAGGTTAAGGTTAGGGTTAAAGCTCGGATTAGGGCTCAGATTAGGCTAGGTTTTGGGTTAAGTTAGGGCTATGGTTAGGGTTATGGCTAATGTAAGTAGTAGGGTTACAATTATGGCTAGTTTTAAGGTTAGGGTTAGGGTTAGGGTTAGGGCTAGGTCTAGTGTTATGTTTCGGGTTATGTTTAGGTTGATGTGTAAAGCTAGGGTTAGTGTTAGCATCAGAATCAGGGTTAGGGTTAATTTTAGGGTTCTGCTGAAAACTCGAATTAGGGCTAGGTGTAAGGTTAGGGTTTGGTTTAGGTTAACGGTTAGTGTTAGGGCTATGGCTCAGTTTTGTATTAGGGCTAGGGCTAGGGGTAGGACTAGTTATAGGAGTAGCATTAGGGTTAGGGTTAGGGTTAGTGTTAGATTTAGGCTTAGGCTTTGAATTAGGGTTTGATTTAGAGTTAAGGTTAGATCTAGGGTTAGGGCTAGGGCTAAGGAAATGGCTAGTGTTAGGCCTAGGGTTAGGGCTAGGTTTCGAGTTCCAGTAAGGGATAGTGTTAGAACTAGTTTTAGGGCTAGGGAGAGAGTTAGACTTAGTTTTAGAGCTAGGGTTATGTTAGGGTTAGCGATAGGGCTAAGTTAGGTCTAAGATTAGGGATAGGTTTGGTTTTAAGTTAGGCCTAGGTTTAAGGTTAGGGTTATGATTAAGGCTATGTTTAATGCTAATATGGGCTAGGGTTTGTTTTCGGGTTAGGGCTAGGATTATATCTAGGGCTAATGTCAGGTCTAGGGTTATTGTTATGGATAGCTTTAGGGTTAGGTTTTTGCTAGGTCTAATGTAAGGATTAGGTTAGGGGTAAGGGTTAGGTTAGAGGTAGGGTAATTATTAGGGTCAGGGTCATGGTTAGGGTTTCTTTTAGGTTTGAGTTTAGGGTTAGGGCTCAAATTAGTATTGGGATTATGGTTAGGGTAATGATAGGGTTAGGTTTAGCATAATGGATAGAGTTATGGTTAGGCATAGGTTTAGATTTAGGCTTAGGGTTAGCATTAGAATTAGGGATATGTTTAGAGTAATTGATAGGGTTAGAGATAAGTTTAGGGTTAGGCTTATGGATAGGATTAGGGTTAGGGTTAGGGCTATGGTTTGTGTTAAGTTTAGGGCTAGGATTAGAGCTAGGGCAAATGTCAGGTCTATGGTTACGTTAGGAATAGTTTTAGGGTTAGGTTTAGGGCTAGGTCTAGTATAAGGGTTAGGTTTATGGGTAGGGTCAGGGTTAGAGCTAGGTATATTAGTACAGCAAGGGTCAGAGATAGGGTTTGGCTTAGATTAAGTTTAGGATTAGGACTCAAATTAGCATTATGTTTAGGATTAGGGTAATGATAGGGTTAGGTTTAGGGTTCAGATTAGGTTTAGGTTAATGAATAAGGTTAGGGTTAGCAATAAGGTTATGGTTAGGCCAAAGGTTACCATTAGGGTTAAGATTATGTTTAGGGTAATGAATAGGGTTAGAGCTAGTGATAAGGCTAGGGTGATGTTTACATCAAGGGTTATAATTAGGGTCAGTGTCAGGGTGAAAGTTAGTTTTAGTGTTAGGTTTAGGACTCGAATTAGGGCTAAAATTAGTGCTAGGTGTAGGGTTAGGTTTTGGTTTAGGTTAAGGGTTATGGTTAGGGATATGGGTCAGTTTTGTTTTAGGGCTAGGGCTAAGGTTAAGGCTAGATTTTGGATTAGCATCAGGGTTAGGGCTAGTGTTAGAGTGAAGTTTAGGCTTAGGTTAGGGTTAGATTTAGAGTTAGGGTTGATCAAGGGTTAGTGCTCGTGCTAGGGTTAGGGCTAGGGTTAGGGTTATGGTAAGGAATATGGTTAGAACTAGGGATAAGTCTAGGGTGAGAGTTAGAGTTATTCTTAGGAGTAGGCTAAAGGTGAGGGTTAGGGTTAGGGCTAAACTAGGGCTAGGATTAGGTCTAGGGTTAGTGTTAGGGTTAAGCCTAGGTTTTGAGTTAGGGTCAGCACTGTGGTTAGGGTTAAGTTTAGGGGAATGGGTGGGGTTATAGCTAGGTTTAGGGCTAGGGTGAGGGTTGGAATTAGAATTAGGCCTAGGGTTATGGTTCAGTTTAGATTAAGGCTGGGATTAGGGCTAGGATGAGAGGTACGTTTTCTGATAGGGTTAGGGCTAGGACTCAGGCTAGGGCTCATATCAGGTCTAGAGTTATGGTTAAGGATAGTTTTAGGGTTAGGTTATGGCTAGGTCTAGTTTAATGTTTAGGTTTAAGTTAAAGGTCAGATTTAGAGCTGGAATTATTAGTAGTGTCATGGTCAGAGTCAGGCTTAGCTTTTGGTTTACATTAAGGTTAAGGAGTTAGGGCTCAAATTAGTGTTAGGGTTATGTTTAAAGTTAAGGTAATGGA
The DNA here is from genome assembly GCA_002406435.1 of Spermophilus dauricus. Taxonomy (NCBI): domain Eukaryota; kingdom Metazoa; phylum Chordata; class Mammalia; order Rodentia; family Sciuridae; genus Spermophilus; species Spermophilus dauricus. The sequence goes on along the minus strand of KZ295725.1, from coordinate 206,689 downwards.
AGTGTTTACTTTAGGTTTTAGTTAAGGTGTAGTGTAATGGATGGATTAGGTTTCAGCGATCGGGTTAGGGTTAGCATTAGGGTTAGGGTTATGTTTAGTGTAATGGATAGTTTTAGAGCTAGGTTTAGGGCTAGGTTATGATTTGGATTAAGACTAGGATTAGGGTTAGTTTTAGGGCTAGGGCTAGGGTTTGTTTTAGGGTAAGTGTTAGGGTTAGAGTAAGAGTTAGTTTAGGGTTAAGGATATGGTTAGGTTAGGATAAATATTAGTGTTTAAGCTAGGGTTAGGGCTAGTGCAAGGGTTAGGTTTAGGTTTAGTTCTAAGTTCAAGATTATGGTAAGAGATAGGTTTAGTGTTAGGAATAGGGTTTTAATTATGGTTAGGGTTAGGGTTAGGGTAATGGATATTGTTAGAGCTGAAGTTTGGCCTAGCATTAAGGTTAGGATTAGGGTTGGTTTAGGGTTAGGATTTAGGATAGGGCTAGGGTTATGTTTAGTATAAGGGCTAGATTTTTTTTAAAAGAGAGAGAGAGAGAGAGAGAGAGAGAGAGAGAGAGAGAGAGAGAGAGAGAATTTTTTAACATTAATTTTTTAGTTTTCGGCAGACACAACATCTTTGTTTGTATGTGGTGCTGAGGTACGACCCCATGCCACATGCATGCCAGGCGAGAGCGCTTCCACTTGAGCCACATCAACAGCCCAAGAGTTAGGTTTTGAGCTAGGGTTAGGTATAAGGAGATGGTTAGGGTTAGAGTTAGGGTTAGGGTTAGAACTAGGCTTAGGTTTATGCTTAGAGCTAAATTTAGGCCTAGGATTAGATCTAGGTTTTGTGTTAGGTTTAGGGATAGGGTTAGGATTATGGGTAATGTTAAAGCTAGGGTTATGTTTAGGGTTAGTTTTGGGTTTAGGGTTATGGCTAGGTCTATTGTTAGGTCTAGGTTTGGGGTTAGTGTCAGGTTTAAAGCTAGTTTGAGTGTTAGGATCAGGGTCAGTGTTAGGGATAGTGTAAGAGCCAGAATTAGGACTAGGGTTAGGTCTCGGGATAGGGTAAGTGTTTGGTTTAGGTTAAGAGTTATTGTTAGGGCTACTGCTAGGATTTTATTTAGGTCTAGGGCTAGAGTTATAGCTATATTTAGGATTAGCTTTGGGTCTAGGTGTAGTGTTAGGCTTAGGTATAAGTAGAGGGTTACCAATAGGTCTAGTGTTAGGTTTTGGTTTAGGTTTAGGGTCAGGTTTAGACCTAGGGTTACTTGTAGTGTCAGATGAAAGTCAGGGTTAGGTTTAAAGGTAGAATGAGGGCTAGGGTTAAGACTAATAATATGGTTAGGTTGAAGTTAGGCTTAGGATTAGGGTTAGAACTAGGGTTAGCTTTTGGGTTAGGGTTTGGCTTAGGGTAAGGGATAGGGTTAGAGCTAGGGTTAGGGCTAGAGTTAGGGTTAGGTTTAGGGCTAGTGTTAGGGTTAAGATTAGAGTTAAAGCTAGATTTAGGGCTTGGATCCAGGGTAGGATTTGTGTTAGGGTTAATGCTAGGGTTAGGATAATTACTAATGTATTAACTAGGGTTACAATTAAGGCTAGTTTTTGGGTTTCAATTAAGGCTAAGTGTAGTGTCAGGGTTAATTTCAGTTACAGTTATGATTAGAGCTAGGATTATTATCATGGTTAGCCTCAGATTCAGAGTAATTTTTAGAGTTAAGGTTAGGGCTAGGTGTAAGGTTTTCGTTTGGTTTAGGTTAAGGGTTTGGGTTAGGGATATGTCTTGGTTTCGTTTTATGGCTTGGACCAGGACTAGGGCAAATTTTGGAATTAGCATTATGGTTAGGGGTAGTGTTAGGGTTTGGTTTGGCTTATGATTACAGTTAAATTTAGAGTTAGATTTATATTTAGAGTTAGGTTTAGATCTAGAGTTAGGATTTGAGCTAAGGATAGAACTATGGCTAGGGCTATGGCAAGAGTTATAGTTAGTCTCAGGGCTAGGGTTAGGTTAGTATAGGATTAAATTAGGGCTAGGATTAGCACTAGGCTTAATGTTAGTATTAGGCCTAGGGTTATCCCGGGGGTTATGGTTAGGGTTAGGTTTAGGGTTATGATTAGGTTTATTGTAAGGGATGGGGTTAAGGTAGGTTTAGGGCTAGGTTTATAGTAAGGGATGAGGTTATAGGTAGGTTTAGGGCTAGGGTGAGTGTTAAAATTAGGGTTAGGGCTCGGGTTATGGTTCAGGTTAGGATTAAGGCTAAGTTTAGGCCTAGGATTATGGTTAGGGCTAATTTCAGATCAAGGGTTATGGTTAAAGATAGTTTAGATTTATGGCTACACCTTGTGTAAGCATTAGGTTTAGGGTTAGGGTCAGGTTTAGAGCTAAGGGTATTATTAGGGTAATGGTCACAATTAGTGTTTTGTTTAGGTTAAGTTTTAAAGTTAGTAATCGAATTAGCATTAAGGTTAGGATCAGCATAATGATAGGGTTAGGTTTAGGTTTCAGGTTAGATTTAGGGTAATGGATAGAGTGAAGATTAGGGATAGGGTTAGGTTTAGGCCTAGGGTTAGCATTAGGGTTAGGGTTATGGTTAGGGTAATGGATAGGGTTAGAGCTAGAGTTACAGCTAGGTTTATCATTACAATTAATGATAGGGATACAGTTAGGTTTAGTGTTAAACCTAGGGTTAGGGCTAGGAATAGGGCTAGGATTTGGGTTAAGATAGAGCTAGGGTTAGGCCTAGGATTAGCATTAGGGTAAGGGTAATGTTTAGGGTAATGGATACAGTTATAGTTAAGGTTAGGGCTAGGGTGTGGTTAGGATTAGGTCTTAAGTTTGGGTTAGGGTTAGGGTAAGGTTTAAGTTTAGGGTGATATTTATAGCTAGGGTTTGTGTTAGGATAAGAGTTGGGTCAGGGTTCATTTTAGGGTCAGGGATAGGACTCAAATTATTGTTAGGGTTATTCTTAGCATTCAGTTTAAGGTGAGGGCGGTGTTTGGACCTAAGTTGAGTGTTAGGTTATGAGTCAGGGTCAGTGTTGGTTTTAAAGTTAGTGTTAGAATTCGAATTAGGGCTAGGGATAGGTCTAGGTTTAGTGTTATGGTTTTGTTTAAGTTACTGGTTAGGGTTAGGGCTATTGCTTGGTTTTGGTTTAGTCTTTGGGTTAGGTTTAGGAATGGTATAAGTGTTAAGCTTAGGCTTAGGGTTATGGTTAGATTTTGAGTTATGGTTAGATCTAGGGTTAGGGCTGGGACTAAGGATAGGGCAAAGGTTAGGGCTAAGGATAGGGTTAAGGTAAGGGATAGAGTTAGAACTATGGATAGCTATAGGACTAGAGTTATAGTGAGTCTTAGGGCTAGGGTTAGTGTTAGGGTTAAAGATAGGGATAAATTAGTGCTAGGATTAGGGCTAGGTTTATTGTTTGGCTTAAGCCTAGAGTTAGGGTTAGGGTTAGGGTTAAGTTTAGGGTAAGAGATGGCATTATAGCTAGGTATAAAGGTAGGGTGAGGGTTAGAATTAGGGTTAGGGGTAGGGTTAGGGGTAGGGTTATGATTAAAGCTAGGTTTAGGACTAGGATTGGGGCTAGGGCTAATTTCAGGTCCAGAATTATGGTTAAAGATAGTTTTAGGGTTAGGATTATGGCTACGTCTAGGGTAAGGGCTAGGTGTAGGGTTATGTTTAAGTTTACAGCTAGGTGTTTTATTAGGGTCAAGGTCAGTGTTAGGGTTTGGGATAGGTTAAGGTTTAAAGTTAGAGCTCAAATTAGTGTTAGAGTTAGGGTAATGATAGGGTTAGGTTTAGGTTCAGGTTAAGTTCAGGTAATGGATTGGGTTAAGATTAGGGATAGGTTTAGGTTCATGCCTAGGGTTAGCATTAGGGTTATCATTATGGTTATGTTAATGGATAGAGTTAGAGATCGGTTTAGCACTAGGTTTATGGTTATGCATTGCGCTAGGGTTAAAGCTAGGATTAGGGCTAGTTTTGGGGTTAAGTTAGGGATAGGGTTAGAGTTACGACTAATGTAAGTACTATGGTGATTTTTAGGGCTAGTTTTAGTGTTTGGGGCTAGAGTTAGTGTTAGCATTAGGTTTAGGGTTAGGGTGATATTTAGAAATAATGTTGTTAGGGTCAGTGTCAGGTTCAGGGTTAGTTTAAGGGTTCGGCTTAAAACTCATATTAGGGCTAGGGTTAGGGCTAGGTTTAAGGTTAAGGGATAGGGTTATACCTATAGCTAGGTTTTGTTTTAGGGCTAGGGCTAGAATTAGGGCTAGTTTTAAGACTAGTATTATGGTTTGGACTAGTGTTAGGGTTTGATTTAGTCTTCAGGTTAGGGCTCTACTTAGAATTAGGTTTTGTCTAAGGTTAGTGCTAGGGCAAAAGATAGAGCAAGGATTATGACTAGGTTTAGGGCTAGGATTAGGGTTATGGTAAGGGATAGGGTTAGAATGATGAAAGATATAATGTCAGAGTTGGAGTTAGTCTTAGGACTAGGGTTAGGGATAGGGCTAAATTAGGGCTAAGATTAGCACTAGGGTTAGTGTCAGGGTAAGGCCTAGAGTTTTGGTTAGGATTATAATTAAGGCTTTATTTAGGGCTGGGATAAGGGCTAGGGTTTGTGTTAGGGTTAGAGCTAGAATTATGGCTAGGGCTAATGTCAGGTCTAGGGTTAGAGTTAGGGATAGTTTTAGAGAAAGATTTATGGCTAGGTCCATTGTAAGGGTTAGGTATAGGGTAATAGTCAGGTTTAGAGCTAGGGGAATTCTTAGAACCAGGGTCAGTGTTAGGGCTTGGTTTATGTTTGAGTTTAGGGTTATGACTCGAATTAGAGTTAGGGTTAGCATTAGGGTAAAGATAGGGTTAGGTTTAGGGTTCAGATTTTGTTTAGGGTAATTGATAGTTTTGTGGATAGTAATAAGGTTAGGGTTAGTCCTAGGGTTAGCATTAGGATAAGGGTTATGTTTAGGGTAATGGATACAGTTAGAGTTAAGGTTAGGGCTAGGGTTATAGTTAGGATTAGGTCTTTGGTTAGGGTTAGGGTGAGGGTTAGGATTAAGGCTAGATTTACGGCTTACATGAGGGTTTGTGTTAGGGCTAGGGCTAGCATTAAGGCTAGGGCTAATGTCAGGTCTAGCATTATGATAAAGGGTAGTTGTAGGTTTGGTTATGAATAGCTCTACTGTAAGGGTGAGGTTTAGGGTAAAAGGTTTAGCACTAGGTATATTATTACGGTCAGGGTCAGGGTTAGGGATTGATTTTGGTTAAGGTTAAGGGTTAAGGCTCAAATTAGCATTAGGTTTTGGGTAATGGATATGGTTAGGTTTAGGGTTCAGGTTAGATTTAGGGTTTTTAATAGCCTTAGGGCTATACAGTTAGGTTTAGTTCTATTCTTAGTATTTGGGTTAGGCTTATGTTTAGGTAAAAGATAGAGTTACACCTAGAGTTGGGCTACGTTTATGGTTAGGATTAGGGCTAGAGTTAGGGTTAGGGTTAGAGTTATGATTAGGCTTAGGGTTAGGGTTAGGTTTAGGGTAAGTGGTATGGTTGGAGCTAGATTTGGGGCTAGGGCGAGGGTTAGGGTTAGAGCAGGTCTAGAGTAAATGTTAGGGTTAGGTCCATGTTTAGCATTAGGGTTAGGGTTAGAGTTATGGTAATGGATACAGTTAGAGCTAGGGTTTGGGCAATGGTAACAGTTAAAATTAGGATTAAAATTAGGGTTAGGGTTAGGGCTATGTTAATGTTTAGCATTAGTGTTAGGGCTCAGTTTAGAGGTAGTGTTAGGGTTAGAGTTACTTTATTCAAATTTCTCTGATACAATCCAGGATTCATCTTCAACTGACCTTACTCTGTTTCCCAGGTTTAGGCCTTTTGGTTCACATGTTTGGTATCAGGAACAGTTAGTATTTTCATTTTACTTCATTTTGATCTATACGAGTAAATGTAAATGGACCTGGAAATCAAACAGGGTCTATGCTAGGTGCTTGAAACTGCACACACACCCTCAATTCTTTGTGGGAACACTCTGGTATGTTTCTTGTGAGTGTAGGCCTAAGCTGAAGCATGTGAAAACAACTTTATCTGAGAGCCCTCTAGGAGAAAGCAGGGAATATGCATGCACTGAAATTACTTCCATATTTATTTTGTCAGATTTGTTTGAAACTGACTAAGATTTATTAGTTAGCTTGCCCCACAAAGCTCTCCAAGTGTGGGACTTCTAGGATCAATGGTTCTCTAATCAGGTTAGGGTTAGTGTTAGGTTAAGGTTTAGGGCTAGGGATAGATGTAGTGTTAGAGTGAGAGTTAGTTTTGTTCAAATTTCTTTGATACTTGGAAGGAGTCATCTTTTACTTATCTTTAATATGCTCCTCAGGTTTGGGATTCTCTTTTAATGTTTCACTAACAGGGACAGTCTGTATTTTAAGGTTTTACTTCATATTGACTTACATAGGTAAATGAAAATGGAGGATGAAATTAAACTGTGTTGGTGCTAGCTGCTTGAAACTTCAAACACTGAATCAGTTCTCAGTGGGAACTCTCTGATTTGTTCCTTGTGAAAGTAGCCCTAAGATGAGGATGGCAAAAACAACTTTATCCGAGAGCCCTTTAGCAGAAAACAGAGAAATATGCATGAACCGAAACACCACCTCAATTATTTGATTATATTTCTTTGATACTGCATAGGATTCATCTGACAGCTTAGGCCACTAGGATCCCCAAGTTTGGGAATTCTAGGATCACCATTTTTTAACACAGGTTAGGATTTGTGTTAAGGTTAGTGTTAGGGCTAGTGTTAGAGCTAGTATTAGGGTTAGAGTTAGTTGTGTTCAAATTTCTTTGACACTGGGCAGGATTCGTTTTACTCCTATCCTTACTATACTCCACATGTTTGTGCCTCCTAGGTTCAATGGTTCTCTGAAAGGAACTGTTTGTATTTTAAAGTTTCAGTTCATTTTTTCCTATACAGGTAAATGAAAATGGAGCTGGAAATAAAACAGCATTGGTGCTAGCTTCTTGAAACTTCACACTCCATCAAATCTCTGTGAGCAATCTCTTGTTTGTTCTTGTGACATTAGGCCTATGCTGAAGCATGTAAAAACAACTATATCCAAGAATCCTTTAAGAGATAACAGGAAAATATGCATGTACTAATATACTCCGGAAATATGCATGTAATGATATACTCCATGAAATTTTTGGACAGATTTCTTTGATACTCTGCAACATTCATCCCTTAGCTTTCCCCACTAGGCTGCCCAAGTTTGGAAACTCTATGGTCCAAGGTTTCATAAAAAAGTTATGGTTTGGGGAAGAGCTAGGGTTAGAGTTAGTGTTAGGGTTAGAGTTAGTTTTATTCAAAATTCTTTGATACTTGGCAGGATTTATCTTTTAGCTAGATTTACTCTGTTCCCCAGGTTTAGGCCTTCTCTGTTCACAGGTTCGCTGTCAGGAACAGTTCGTATTTTAAGATTTCACTTCATTTGACCTATACAGGAAAGTTAATGGGGTTGAAAATCAAACAGGTTTGTGCTAGCTGCTTGAAACTTCACATACTCCATCAGTTATCTGTAGGGACTCTGGTATGTCCCTTGTAAAAGTAGGCTTATGCTTAAGCATGCAAAAACAACTTAATCTGTGAGTCTTTTAGGAGAAAACCAAAAAATATGCATGTACTGAAATACCTCCCATTATTATTTGGTCAAATTTGTTTGATGTTGTGTAGAATTCATCACTTAGCTTGCCCCACAAGGCTCCCCAAGTGTGGGGATTCTAGAATCAATGGTTCTTTAATCAGGTTAGAGTTAATGTTAGGTTTAGGGATATGGCTAGGGCTAGGGTTAGAGGTAATGTTAAGGTGAGAGTTACTTTTGTTCAAATTTTTATTTGATACTGGACAGGAGTCATATTTTATCTAGCTTTAGTATGCTTCCAATGTATGTTCTTTTCAATTCAATGGTTCACTATCATGAACACTTTGTATTTTAAGGTTTCACTTCATTTTGACACCTATGGGTAAGTGGAAATCACACAGGCATCCCTTTCCCTAAACCTATCCCTAAACCTAACCATAAACATAGCCCTAATCCTAGGCCTAAGCCTAACACTAACCCTATACCTATTCCTAGCCCTAATTTATTCCTAACCCTAATCCTAATTTTAGCCCTTAGACGAACTCTAACTCTTGCCACAGCCCTATTCCTAGTTCAAACCCTATCCTTTACCATAAACCAAACACTAGCCCTAATCTTAGCTCTACCAGTTGCCATAGCCCTAACCCTAGAAATAATCATAACTGTAAATCTACTCCTAATCCTAAAGTCATCCTATCAGTAGCATTAACACTATCTCTAATCATAAAACTACCCTTAACTTTAGCCTTAGCCCTCAAACAAAACCAAGCCATAGCACTAACCCTAACCCTTAACCTAAACCAAATCCTATCCCTACATCTATCCCTAAGCCTACCCCTAATTTGAGTCCTATCCCTAAACCTAGAATGAACCATTACCCTGACTCTGACACTAATATTAACCCTAGTTCAAAACATCACCCTAAACCTAAACCTAATCCTAACACTAGACTTAGTCCTAAATGTAACCCTAATACTAGCCCTAATCATAACCTTAGTTCTTACATTAGTCATATCCCTAAGAAGAGTCCTAACATAACCCAAAACCCAGCACTAATCCAAGACCCAACCCTAGCTTTAATCACATCTTGAACCCTAAACCTAACCCTAACACTTACCCTAAACCTAACCCTAACTTTAATCCTTGCACTAAACCTAAACCTAACCATAACCCTAGACCTAACTCTAACCATAAACCTAGCCCTAAACTTAGATCTAACCCTGTCCATTACCCTAACCCTAACCCTAACCCTAATGCTAATCCTCAGCTTGACCCTAGCACTATACCTAACCCTAACCTATCAATTACCCTAAACCTAACATGAACCCTAATCCTAACCATATGATTACGCTAACTCTAAACTAAACACTAATGCTAACTCAAGCCCTAATTCTAAACATTAACCTAAACCAAACCCTAACTCTGACCCTGACCATAATAATACCCCTACCTTGAAACCTGACCCTAATCCTCATCCTAACCCTTATATTATACCTAGTCAAACAACTATCCCCAAAACTATCTATACCCATAACCCTATACCTGACATTAGCCCTAGCACTAATGGTAACCTAAATCTAACACAATCCCTAGTCCTAATCCTAGGCCTAACACCAGCTTTAATCCTAATCTTACACTTAACCCTATCCCTAACCCTAGTTTTAACCCTCACCCTAGCCTTAAACCTACTGTAACATCATACTTTACCCTTACCCTAACCCTACCCCTAACACTAGCTCTAACCCTATCCCTAAACATAAGCAACACCCTAACCCTAATGGTAACCCTAGACCTATCACTAATCCTTAGGCTAATCTAAAGCCTAATCACATAAATGGTCTTAATGCTAGCCCTCATTCTAGCTCAAACCCTATCCCAAACCTTACCCTAACCCTGACCCTTATTCTTACCATAACTATCCGTAGGTCTAAACCTGACCCTAACCCAAGACCAAACCCTAACACTATCCCTACCAGTAAACTTGTACCTAAACCTGACCCTACCACTAGCCCTAGACCTAAGCCTAATCCTAAATCTAGCCTTAACTCTAGCCCTGGATGAAAACAAAAACCTAGCCCTAGCCCTAACAATAACCCTTAACTTAACATAAAGACTAACCCTACCCTAGACATAAACCTAGTCCTAATTCTGGCTTTAACCTAAACTCTAACTCTAACCTGAACACTGACCCTACATTTAACATTAAGCTATCTCTAAACTTGACCATAACTGAAAACCTAAAACTAACACTAGACCTAGCCATAATCCTAACCATACTACTAGCCCTAATCATAATAATAGCTCTTATATTACCCATAGCCCTAACCATATGCCTTAACATAACACAAAACCTAGAGAGAAACCTAGGCCTAAACCTAGCCCTAAGCATAACCCTAACCCTAACCTTAGCCCTGATCCTAACCCTAACCCTACCCTTAGTCCTAAACCTTATTCAAAGCCTAACTCTTACCTTAAATGTAAACCTAGACCTATCCCTAATTCTAACCCTAATCCTAGCCCTAAGCCTAAACTTAAGCCTATCCCTAAAACAAGCTCTAAACCTACACATTACCCTAACCATAAACCTAACCCTATTGATAACCCTAGACGTAACCCTAACCCTAACCCTAACCATACCTGGAAAACTAACCCTACACCTAATTCTAAACCTACCACTCGCCATAGCCCTAACCCTAGCTCAAACCTTAACCCATAGAATAAACCTAAACATAACCATAGCCTTCACACTAACCCTAAAACTAAATCTAACCCTAACCCTAAACCTAAACTTACATCTAAACATATCCATTACACTAACCCTTATCCTAACCCTAATGATAAGCCTAGCCCTAACTCTAACCAAAACCCTAAACCTACCATAATCCTATCACTAAACCTAATGCTTAACCTAACTCTTGACCTAGCATTAGCCCTACCTATAGCTCAAACCCTAACCCTTAACCTAAACACAACCTTAGGCTAAACCCTAACCCTCATCCTAGCCTTAATCCTAAACTTAACCATAGCCCAAACCCTAGCTCAAAATCTATTCATTTCCATAACCATAACCTAAACCTAATACTACACCTAGTCATAACCCTAAACCTAAATTTGTCCCTAGCTCTGATTCTCACCTGAAGCCTCAACCAAGCCCTAACACTTACTCAATCCCTGACTCTTACTCTTAACCTAATCCTAGCTTAAAGCCTAACCCTAAATTAAACCTTAATCCAAGCCCTAATCCTAAACTAAACCCTAGCCTTAACCCTAGCTGCAACCACAATCATTACCCTAACTCTAACCATAAACCTCATGGTAACCCTATCCCTATCCCTAAACCAACTCTAACCATAACCGAATACCTAACTCTAGACCTAACCATAAATCTAACCCTTACCGTTGTCCTAACCCTAGCTCAAACCCTAAGAGCTATGGTAAACCTAACAGTAACCCTAGTCCTAAACCTAAACCTAACCCTAACTCGACATCTAACCCTGTCCACTACCCTTACTTTAGTGATAACCCTAGTCTTAACCCTAATAATAACCTAACGCTAAACCTAACCATAGCCTTAGCACTAACCCTAGCTCAAACTCTAACACATACCCTAAACCTAACCCTAGCCTAAACCCTAACACTAACCTTAACTCTGGCCCTAATTCTAAACATAATCCTAGCCCTAACCCTATCCATTACTCTAATGATAACCATAAACCTAATGCTAACATTGGCCTAATTCTAAACCTATCCATTACCCTAAACCTAAACTGAACCCTAAAACTAACCTGAAGCCTAAACCTAACCCTATTCATTACCCTTACTCGAACTCTAAACCTAAAGCTAATTTGAGCTCTAACTCTAAACCTCAATCTAACACAAATCCGAAACCTGACCCTGACCATTATAATACCTCTAGCTCTAAACCTGAACCTTACCCTAAACCCAACTCTGACACTAGACCTAGCCATAAACCTTACCCTAAAACTATCCCTAACCATAACCTTAGACCTGATATTAGTCCTAGCCCTAATTCTTGCCATAACCCTAACACAAATGCAAGCCCTCATCCTACCCTAAACCTAGCCTTGATCCTAACCCAAACCTCAACTCTAGCCCTATTTATAATTTTATCCCTCGTTCTAGTTCTGAACCTTGCTATTAGCCCATTCCTTCCCCTAAATCTAACCCTAAATCTAAACCTTGACTTAATCCTAACACTACTCCTAGACCTACCTGATCCTAGCCCTAATTTATCCCTAACCCGAGCCCTAACACTAGCACTAAGACTAACTCTAAATCTTGCCCTAGCCCTATTCCTGGATCTAACCCTATCCCTCACCATAACTCTAATATTTACCTAACCTTATCCCTAACACTAGCCCTAGCCCTAACCTTAGATCTAACCATAACTCTAAATCTAATCCTAATCCTAGACCTAATCCTCACACTAACACTAGCCCTAACACTAATGCTAATCCTAAAACTAGTACTAACCTAAGCCTAGCCCTAAAAAAAAAAAAAAAACAAAACAAAAAAAAAAAACTGACCCATAGCCCTAACCCTAACCCTTAACCTAAACCAAAACCTAAGCTTACAGCTAGCTTAATTTTAGCCCTAATTCCAGTCCTACCCTTACCCTAAAACTAACCTTGACCCTGACTCTTACCCTAACACTAACCCTAGCTCTAACACCACCCTAAAAGAATACCTAACCCTAAAACTAGATATAGCCCTAACCATAACCTTAAAAGTAGCCCTAATTATAATTCTAGTTCTTACATTAACCTTAGCCCTAATCCTAGCTGTAACCTAACCCAAAACCTAGCCCTAATCCAAGCCCTACACACCTTTTTAATCCTAACCCTAACCGTAGCCCTAACCATTACCCTAAACCTAACCCTAACCCTAAAACTTGCCCTAGCCCTAAACCTAACCCTAGCATTAATCCTAAACATAATCCTAGCCCTAACCCTAGCTCTAACACTATCCATTACCCTAACCCTAACCCTAACCCTATTGCTAACCCTAGGATCATCCTAACCCTATCTCCAACCCTAACTTTATCCATTACCCTAAACCTAACCTGAACCCTAAACCTAACCATAAACATTACCCTAATCTTAACCCTAACCCTAACACTAATGAGAGCCCTGACCCTAAACCTTAACCTAACCCAAACCTTAATCATGACTGTGACCCTAATAATAACCCTATCTCTAAACCTGACCCTAACCCTCAACCTAACCCTTACACTAGAACTAGTCATAAACCTAAACCAAAAATACCCCTAACTATAAACCTAGACCAGAAATTGCTCCTAGCTCTAATCATAGCCCTAACCCTAACACAAAACCTAGCCCTAATCCTAGCCTTAAACCTGGCCTGAATACTAGCCCTAAACCCAGGCTTAATCCTCATCAAAACCCTAAACCTAGCCCTAACTGTATTTGGACCCTCATCCTAAACGTAGCTATACCATCATTTCTTACACTATTCCTAACCCTAACTCTATCCCTAAACCTAGGCGTAGCCCTAACACTAACCCTAGCATTAATCCTAGAACTAATTTAACCCTCACTCTAATCCTACCCCTAACTATCACCCTAGCACTAACCCTAGTTCTAAACCTATCCCTTACCATAACCCAAATCCTAGCCCAAAACCTAGTCCCAACACTAGCCCAAAATTTGCCCTAGCTCTAAACCTAGACCTAAACTTAACTCTAAAGCAAACCCTAAACCTAAGTCTAAACCTCATCCTAACACTAGCCCTAATCCCAATGCCAATTGGAAATCTAGCCCTAACCCCAGGCCTAGTACTCAATCTAAACCAAGTCATAGGCTTAACACTAATCCTTAACCTAAACCAAACCCTAACCTTATACCTAGCCCAAACCTAGCCCTAATTCAAGTTCTAACCCTAACTCTAGAACTTACTCTGACCCTGACTCAGACACTATCACTAACCCTAGCTCTAAACATCACTCTAACCCTAAACCTAAACTGAATACTAGACCTAGCCCTAACTCAAACCCTAAAACTAGCCCTAGTCGTAATGCCAGTTCTTACATTAGCCATAGCTCTGTAATAACAGAAAACCTAGCCCTAATCCGAGACCTAAACCTAGCATTACACCTAACCCTAACCTTAAACCTAACCCTATCCCTAACCCTAACACTAGCCCTAATCCTAGCTCTAAACTTATCTCTTACCCTAAGCGAAACCCTCAACCTAATGCTACCCTTGTCCTAGCCCTAATCCTTAGCCTACCCCAAAGCATAACTCTAATACTAATCCTAACCCTAGCCCTCATTCTAGCTCTAATCCTAACCCCAAAACTAACCCTAACCCTAACCCTTATTCTGACCAACTATAACCCTAGGTTAAAACCTGACCCTAACCCTAAACCAAACCCTAACACTAGCCCAACGGGTAACCATATACCTAAACCTAACCTTAACCCTGGACCTAGACAAAAGCCTAATCCTAAATCTAGCTATATCTCTAGCACTAGCCCAAAACAAAAACCTAGCCCGAGCCCTAACAATAACCCTTAACCTAACCCAAACACTAACCCTACCTCTAGACCAAACACTAGCCCTAAGTCTGGCCCCAACAATAAACCTAACTCTAACACAAACAAAGACCCTTCTCCTAACAAAAACCCTAGCTCTATACTTTATGCTAACCCAAAATCTAGCCATAACCCTTATCCTAACCCTAATCCTAATCCTAACCCTAGCTCTTACATTACCCATAGCCTTAACACTAGCCCTAAAACTCACACAAAACTTAGCCCTAATCCTAGCCCTAACCCTAGTCCTAAGTGTAACCCTAACCATAACTCTCGCCTTAGCCCTAACCTTAGCTCAAACACTAACCCTTACCTGAAACATAACCCAAGCCCTAACCCTAACCCTAACCCTAATCCTAGCCCTAATCCTAACTATAACCAAGGCCCAACCCTACCTCTAACTCTATCCATTATCCTAAACATAACCCTAACCCTAATGCTAACCCTAGCCCTCAACTTAACACTAATCCTAAACCTAGACCTGACACTAACTCTAAAACTTGCCCTAGCCCTAACCATAGCTCAAACCCTAACACTTACTCTAAACCTAACCCTAACACTAACCCTAGACCTAATCCTAACCCTAACCCTAACCCTTCAAATAATCCTAAACATAAATCTAGCCCTACACCTATCTGTTACCCTAAATATAAGTCTAACCCAAATCTAACCCTAGGCCTAACCATAAACCTATTGCTAACACTACCCTATCCATTACCTAAACCTAACCTGAACACTAAAACTAAACATATAAATTACTCTAACCCTAATCCTAACCCTAATGCTATTTGAGCCCTAAACCTAAACCATAACCTAAACCAAACTCTAAACATGCACTGACTCTAATAATATACCTAGCTCTAAACCTGGCCCTAACCCTAAACCTAACCCTTATACTAGACCTAGCCATAAAACTAACCCTAACAGTATCCCTAACCATAATCCTAGACCTGATATTATCCCTCTACCTAATTTTGGCCCTAAACCTAATACAAACCTGATCCCTCATCCTAGCCCTAAACCTAGCCTTAATCCTAACATGAACCCTAACCCTAGCCCAATTCCTAATTTCAACCCTCGCCTTAGTTCTCAACCTTGCATCCTTTCTCCTTCCCCTAACCCATGCCCTAACCCTAGGCCTAACCATAACACTAAACCTAGCTCTAATCCTAGCCCTAATTTATCACTAACTAACCCTAACTCTATCCCTAGACCTAAGATTAACTCTAACTCTCACCCTAGACCTATTTCTAGAACTAACCATATCTGTTACCATAATCCTAACACTAGCCCTAACCTTAGCCCTAACCCTAGTTCTAACCCTAGATTTAACCATAAGTCTAAATCTAACCCTAACCCTAAGCCTAAACCTCACCATACCACTAGGCCAAACACTATAGCTAATCCTAAAACTAGCCCTAAAACAAGCCCTAGATCTAAAACAAAACGAAATCATAACGCTAATGCTAATCCTAACCTAACCATAACCCTATATCTGACATTAGCACTAGTCCTAATTCTTGCCATAACCTTAACACAACCTAATCATACATCTAGCCTTAATCCTATCTCTAATTTGAGTGTTATCCCTAACCCTAAAACTAACATTGACCTGACTCTGACCCTAACAATAACCGCCTCTCAAATCTTTACCCTAAAGTTTAACTTAACCCTAACACTAGACGTGGCCCTAACCCTAGACATAAAACTAGCCCTAATTGTAACCCTAGTTTTTACATTAGTCATAGCCCTAACCCTAGCCCTAAGCTAATCTAAAACTTAAACTTAATCCGAGACCTAACCCTAGCTTTAACCTTACACCTAACCCTAAGCCTAGCCTTAATTTTAACCATAACCCAAGAACTAAATCTAGCTCTAATTCTATCCATTAGCTTACCCTAACTCTATCCCTAATCCTAACCCTAGGATAACCTTAACCCTATCCATAACCCTAACCCTATCCATTACCTTAAACCTAATCTGAAATGTATACCTAACCATATCCATTTCCCTAACCCTAAATCTAACCTAAAAGCTAATTTGAGCCCTAAGCCTAAACCTCAACCTAAACAAACCCTGACTCTGACCCTGACTCTAATGATACCCCTAGCTATAAAGCTGACCCCGAAACCTCAACCTAAAACTTTCACTATACCTATCCAAAAACCTAACCCTAAAACTATCCCTAACTATAACCCTAGACCTGACATTACCCTAGTCCAAAACCTAGCCTTATTCCTTACAAAAACCATAGCCCTAAACCTGGCCCTAAACATAGCTTTAATCCTAACTCTAAATCTAAAACTAGCCCTAACCCTAAATTTACCCCTTGCCCTAGGCCAAAACCTTGCTATAACATCATACCATACGCAAACCCTAATCCTAACCCTAGCCATAAACCAAGGCCTAACCCTAATACTAACCCTAACTCTAATCCTAGCCCTAATTAAATCCCAACCCTAAACTTAATCATATCCCTAGCCCTAAGACTAACTCTAATTCTTGCCCTAAACCTATACCTAGTTCTAACTTTATTCCTTACCATAACCCAAAGCCTATCCGTAACCCTAGCCCAAACCTAGCCCAAAAGTTAGCCCTAGCCCTACATCTAAATCTAACACTATCTCTAAATCTAACCCTAAACCTAAACCTAAACCTCACCCTAACACTAGCGCTAACCCTAATGCTAATTTGAAAACTAGCCCTAACCCTAGTCACAGCCCTCAAACAAAACTAAGCTATAGGCCTAATCCCAATCCTTAACCTAAAACAAATCCTAATGCTACAACTAGCCCTAACCCTATCCCTACAATTAATACTGACCCTGACTCTGACCCTAAAACTAACCATAGCTCTAAATATCACCTTAACCCTAAATGTAACCCAAACACTAGACCTAGCCCTAACCCTAACCATAAAACTAGCCTGAATTGTAAAGCCAGTTCTTACATTAGCCATAGCTATAACCCTAACACAAAACCTAACCCTAATCTGAGCCCTAACCCTAGCTTTAACCCAAACCATAGATATAACCATAGCCCTAACCCTAAACAAAACCCTAACCCTACCTCTAACCCTATCACTTACCCTAAGCCATACTGTCACCCTAATTCTACCCTAGTTCTAACCCTAATCCTTAGCCTACCCCAAACCCTAACCCTATTACTAGTCTTAACCCTAGCCCTCATTCTATCTCTAACCCTATCCCAAAGCCTAAGCCTAACCCTGACCCTTATTCTGACCCTTACACTCACCCTAGGTCTAAGTCTGACCCTAACTCTAAACCGAACCCTAACATTAGCCCTATTGGTAAACCTATAGCTAACCTATCCATAATACTAGAACTAGACCTAAACCTAATCCTAAATATAGTCATAACTCTAGCCCTAGCCCTAAATAATCATAGCCCTAGCTATAACAATAACCATTAACCTAATGCAAAGACTAATTCTACCCCTAGATCTAACCCTAGCTCTCATTCTGGCCCTAACCCTAACCCCAATGCTTTCCCGAACACTGAACCTTATCCTAACCTAAATCCTAGCTCTAAACATTATCCTAACACAAAATCTAAACCTAACTATATATCTATCCATAACCCTAACCCTAAAACCAGTCATAACCATAAACCAGGCTCTTTCATTACCCATAGCCCTAAAACTAGCCATAAATCTCACACAAAACCTAGCCCTAGCCCTAGCCATAAGTGTAAATGTAACCAAAACACGAGCCCAAACTCTAACCCTAATGCTTGACCTAGCCCTAACCCTAGCTCAAACTCCAACCCTTACTCTAAACATAAACCTAGTCCTAACACTAACCCTAACCCTAGCCCTAATCCTAACTGTAACCATAGCCCAAATCGTAGATCTAACTTTATCCATTACCTTAAACAAACCTTGACCTAATGCTAATCCTAGCCCTAAGCCTAACCCTAACCCTAAACAGCCCATATTCTAACCCTAACCCTCGCCTTAGCCCTAACCCTAGCTCAACCCCTAACACTTACCCTAAACTTAACCCTAACACTAACACTAACCCTATTCCTAACCCTAACTCTAGCCCTAATCCTAAACTTAAGCCAAGTCCTAACACTAGCACTAATCCTATCCATTATTCTAAACACAAGCCTAACCCAAATGCTAACCTTAGGCCAAATCCTAATCCTATCCATAACACCAACCTATACATTACTCTATACCTAACCTTATCCATTACTCTAACCCTAAACCTCATCCTAACCCTAACCATAAAACTAGCCCTAGTTGTAAAGCCAGTTCTTAACTCTAATGCTAATTCGAGCCCTAACCCTAAGCATTAACCCAAACCAAACCCTAATTCGACTCTTAACCTAATCATACACCTAGCTCTAAACCTGACTCCTACACTAAACCTAACCCTCACACTATCCCTAATCATAACCCTAGACCTGACATTAGCCCGACCCCTAATCCTAGCCCCAAACCTAACACAACCCCTAGCCCTCATTCTAGCCCTCAACCTAGCTTTAATCCTAACCCAAACCCTCACCCTAGCCCTATCCTAAATTTGAAAGCACGTCCTAGCCCCAAGCCTAGCTATAACCCCATCAATTCCACTAAAACTAACTCTCAACCTAACACTAACACTAACCCTAACCCTAGCCCTAACAAGAGACCTAACTCTTACACTGAACCAAATGCTAATCCTAGCCTTAATTTATCCCTAACCCTAACCCTAACCCTAGCCCTAAGACTCTCACCCTATCCCTATTTCTATTTCTAACCTTAGCCCAAACCTTAGCCCTAACCCTAACCATATCTCTAACCCTAGATCTAAACATACCTCTAAATCTAACCCTAACCTTAAGTTTAACCTAACCATGCCACTAGCCCTAACACTATTGCTAATCCTAAAACTAGCTCTAACCCTAGCACTAGCCCTAGCCCTAAAATAAAACCAAGCCATTGCTCTAAACTTAAACCTTACCCTATAGAAAACCATACCCCTATAACTAGCCATAACCCTACCTCTAATTCGAGTTCTAGGCCTAAAGCTAACCCTGACCCTGTCTCTTATCCAAACACTAACCCTAGTTCTAAATATCACCCTAACCCTAAAGCTAATGTTAACACCATTCCTAGCCCAAACCTTAACCCTAAAACTATTTTTAATCATAATCCTGGTTCTTACATTGGCCATAGCCCTAACCCTAACCCTAACCCTAACACAAAAATAGCACTAATCCAAGCCCTAACACTAGATTTAACTGTAACCCTAACCTTGATCCTAGCCCTAAACCTAACCCAAAATGTAACCCTAACCCTAGCTCTAACCCTATCCCTTAACCTAAGCCAAACCCTATCCATAATGCTAACCCTAGTCCTAATCCTAATCCTTAGCCTAAACCAAACACTAACACTATTACTAGTCCTAACCCTAACCCTCATTCTAGCTCTAACCCTAATCCAAAACCCAACTCTAAACTTCACCCTGATTTTTACCCTAACACTAATTATAGGTCTAAACCTGACCCTAACCTAAACCGAAACCTGAAATTAGCCCTACAAGTAACCTTATACCTAAACCTAACACTAACATTAGCCCTAATCCTAAACCTAATCTTAATCTAGCGATAACTCTAGACCTAGACCTAAACAAAAATTTAGTCCTATCCCTAACAGTAACCCTTAACCAAATCAACCACTATCCCTACCAGTATACCTAACCTTATCCTAATTCTGGCTTTCACCCTAATCCTAACTCTAAACTGAACACTGACCCTGACACTAACACTAAACCAAGCTCTAAACCTAACAATAAACCAAAATCTAAACTTAACACTATACCTAGCCATAACACTTACCATACAACTAGCCATAATTAGAACCCTAAATCTTAAATTACCCAATAGTACTAACCCTAGGCCTAAACCTAACATAAAACCTAGCCCTCATCTGAGGCCTAAACCTACCCTAAGCATAACCTTCACCCTAACCATAGCTCTAAACCTAACCCTATTTCTTACCTTAGTCCTAACCCTAGCTCGCAGCCTAACTCTTAGCCTAAACATAACCGTAGCCCTATCCCTACCCATAACCCTCACCCAAGCCCTAATTCTAACCTTAACACTAGCTCCAACCCTAGCTCTAACCCTAGCCATTACCCTAACTTTAACGCTAAATGTAATGATAACCCTAGCCCTAACCCTAAACAAAACCCTAACACAAAACATAAAACCTAACCCTAGATCTAACGCTAAACCTAACCCTTGCTTTAGCCCTAATACTAACTCAAAATCTAACCCTTACCATAAACCCAACAGTAAACCCAGCTTTAAAACTAAACTTAACCCTTAACCTATGCTTAACCCTAAAGCTAACCTTATATCTAAACCAATCTATTACTCTAAACCTAACCATAAACCTAATGAAAACCCTAGACTTAACCCTAAACCTAACACTGACCATAACCATAACCATAACCCTAGACCTAACACTAAACCTAAATCTCACCCTAGGACTAACCAAGCTCAAAACCAAACTTTTACCCTAAACCTAACCCTTACCTACACTAAGCTATGATGAAGAGCCCTAACCCAAACCCTAACCCTAACTTTAGCACTAATCTTAACCATAAACTTAGCCCTAACCATAGCTCTAACCCTATACATTATCCTTATGATAATCATAATCCTAATGCTAACCCTAGACCTAAGCCAAACTATTGCTATCCTGAAACCTTTACATTACCCTAAACCTACCCTGAACCTAAATCTAACCCGATGCATTACCCTAAGCCTAACCCTAACTCTCATTTGAACCCTGTCCCTAAATCTTAACCTCAAACAATCCTTAAACCTGATCCTGACCCTAAAAATACACCTAGGTCTAAACTGACCCTTACCCTAAGCCTAACATTTGCAATAGAGCTAGACACAAACCTAACCCTAAATCTACCCCTAACTTTAACACTAGACCTGACATTAGCCCTAGCCCTAATTCTAGACCTAACCCTACAAAAAACACTAGCCCTCATCTTAGCCCTAAACCAAGCCTTAATTATAACCTTAACCCTAACCCTAGCCCTAACTCTAATTATAACCCTCACCCTACTTCTAAACCGTGCTAAAACAACATCATTTACCCTAAACATAACCATAACCCTAGTCCCAATGCTAGACCTAAGCTGAACACTAACCCTAGCCCTAATCCTAGCCCTATTTTAGCCCCATCCCTAAAGCTAACCATAACTCTAGCCCTAAGACTAAATCTAACCCTCTCCCTAGACCTATCCCTATTTCTAAATGTATCTGTTACTGTAACCCTAACCCTAGCTCTAATCCTTCCCTTATCCTTATACCTAGCCCTAACCCTAGATTTAATACTAACCCCAAATCTAAACCTAACCCTAAGCCTAAGTTTAACACTAACACTAGCATTAACCCTTATGCTAACCACATAACTAGCACTAACCCTAAACCTAGGACTAAAACAAAACTGAGCAATACCCTAACACTAAACCTTAACTTAAACCAAACCCTTACAGTGCACCTATACCTAATCTAGCCCTAATTCGAGTCCTAAATCTAACCTTAAAACTAACCCTGACCCAGAATCATATCTTAACACTCACCCTAGCTCTAAACACCGCTCTAAAATTAAAGAAAACCATAACTGTAACCCTAGCCCTTATTTGAGTGCTAACCCTAACTTTAAACTAACCCTTACCCTGATTCTGATCATTACCCTTACCTTACCACTAACTTAACCCCAAACCTAGCCCTAATCTGAGCCATAACCCTAGCCCTAAACCTAGCTCTAACCTTATCCATTGTCATAACCATAACCATAATCCTAATGCTGTTCCTAGGCCTAAAACTAACCCTATCCCTAATCCTAAACCTATCCATTACCATTAACCAAACTTAAACCCTAATCCATACCCTATCATTACTCTAATACTAACCCTAATGCTAATTTCAGCCATAATTTTATAACTTAACCTATCCCAAACACTAACCCAGACCCTGATCCTAAAAATACCCCTAGATCTAAACCTGAACCTAACCCTAAACCTAACCCTTACACTACAGGTAGCCATATACCTAACACTAGAAAACAAAAACCGTAGACCTGATATTAGACCTAGCCCTAATCCTAGCTTTAACCCTAAAACAAAAACAAAAAATACCCTACAAAAAAAAAAAAAAAAAAAAAAAAAAAAAAAAAAAAAAAAAAAACCCTAGCCCTCCTCCTAACCCTAAACCAAAACTTAATATCATAACCCTAACCATAACCCTAACCCTAACCCTAATAATAAACTTCACCTTATATATAAACCTAGTATAACCTGATCCTTTAGGCTAAACATAACCCTAACCCTAACCCTAATGCTAGGCCTAAGCTGAACACTAACTCTAGCCTTAATTTCAACCTATCCCTAATTCTAACCCTAATTTTAGCTCTAAGACTAACTCTAATTCTCAGACTAGCCCTATCCCTAGTTCTAACCCTATCCCTTACTGTAACCCTAAACCTAGTCCTAAACCTAGACATAATCCTAGACATAACACTTGCCTAATCTTTATTCCTATTCCTAATCCTAGATATAACCCTAACTCTAAATCTATCACTAACCCCAAGCCTAAGCCTACTATTAACACTAGCCCTAAATCTAACACTGATTATAAAACTAGCTCAAACCCTAACCCTAGGAGGAAAACAAAACTGAGCAATAGCTCTAAAACTAAAACTTAACTTAAACAAAACCCTAGCATTACACCTCTACCTAACCCTAGCACTAATTCTAGTCCTAAATTTAACCTTAATACTAACCCTGACCCTGACTCATACCCTAACACTTACCCTAGCTCTAAACACCACCCTAACCTTAAACCAAACCCTTACAGTAGCCCTAGCCTTAATTTGAGTCCTAACCCTAACCCTAAAACTAAATATGATCCTGACTATTAACCTAAAACTAACACTAGCTCTAAATTTCACCCTAACCTTAAACCTAATCCTAACACTAGAATTTTAACCCCTATCCATAACCATAAAACTAACCCTAAAAACTCTAGTTTTTACATTAGCCATTGCTCTAAACCTAGTCATAACCTAACACAAAAACTAGTCCTAATCCAAGCCCTAAACCTAGCTTTAACCTTAACCCCAGCCCTAATCCTAGCTCTAACCCTCTCACTTACCATATGCCAAATCCTACACCTAATGCTAATCCTAATCCTAACCCTAATCCTAAACCAAACCCTAACATTAGTCCTACAGTTAACTCTATACCTAAACCTAACCCTAACACCAGACCTAGATAAAAGCCTAATCCTAAATCTAGCATAAGTCTAGCACTGGCCCTAAACAAAAACCTTGCCATAGGACTAACAATAACTTTTAACCTAACTCAAATATTAACCCTACCCCTACACCTAAACCTAGTCCTAATTCGGCCCTAAACTTAAACCTAACATGAACCCAAACAATGACCCTTACCCTAACAGAAACGTAGCTCTAAACTTTATGCTACCCAAAATCTAGTCAAAACCCTAACACTAGAACTAGCCATAACCCTAACCCTAGCTCAGTCACTACCCATAGCCATAATGCTAGCCCTAAACCTCACAAAAAAACCAAGCCCTAGTCCTAGCCCTAACCCTAGCCTTAAGCCTAACCCTAACCTTAACCCTAATCCTAGACCTAAATCTAAACCTAACTCTCGCCCTAGCCCTAAAACTAGGTCAACCACTAGTACTTAACATAAACATAACCCTAGCCCTAACTCTAACCCTAACCCTAATCGTAGCCCTAATCCTAACCATAACCAAGACCAAACCCTAGCTCTAAATCTATCCATTACCCTAAACATAAACCTAACCCTAATGCTAATCCTAGTGCA
The DNA here is from genome assembly GCA_002406435.1 of Spermophilus dauricus. Classification (NCBI taxonomy): domain Eukaryota; kingdom Metazoa; phylum Chordata; class Mammalia; order Rodentia; family Sciuridae; genus Spermophilus; species Spermophilus dauricus. Next base: position 182,627 of record KZ295725.1, on the reverse strand, counting down.
AAACTTAACCCTAATCCTAAACCTAGACCTGACACTAACCCTAACCATTGCCCTGGCCCTATCCATAGGTCACACCATAACACTTACCCTATACCTAACCGTAACACTAACCCTAGGCCTAACCCTAACACTACCATAACCCTAGACCTAATGCTAACCATAACCCTAGACCTAAACCTATCCATGACCCTAAACATAAGCCTAAACCAAATGCTAACCCTAGGCCTAAACTTAAACCTATCATTAACACTACCCCTATCCATTACCTAAACCTAACCTGAGCATTAAACCTAACCCTATCAATTACTCTAACCCTAACCCTAATCCTAACACTAACACTAATGCTAAATCGAGCACTAAACCTAAACCATAAATGAAACCAAACTCTGAACAACACACTGACTCTAATAATCCACCTAGCTCTAATCCTGACCCTTACCCTAAATCTAACCCTTAAAGTAGACCTAGATATAAAACTAACCATAGCAGTATCCCTAACCAAACCATAGACCTGACATTAGCACTCTACCTAATTCTTTCCCTAAACCTAAAACAAACCCTAGCCTTCATCCTAGCCCTAAACCTAGCCTTAATCCTAATCCGAACCCCAACCCTAGCCCAATCCCTAATTTCAACCCTTGCCCTAGTTCTGAACCTAAGTATAACCACATCCCTTCCCCTAACCCTAACCCTAACCCTAACACTTTCACAAACCCTAACCCTAGCTCTACCACTAGACTTAACCATAACAGTAAACATAGTTCTAATAATAGACCTAATTTATCGCTAAATTACATTACTCTAACCCTAGCCATAAGACTAACTCTAACTCTCGAGCTAGACCTACTTCTAGTACTAAACTTATCTGTTCCTGTAACCCTAATACTAGCCCTAACCTTAGCCCTAACCCTATCCCTAACCCTAGATCTAATCATAATTCTAAATCTAATCCTTACCCTAAGCCTAAACTTCACCCTACCACTAGCCCTAACACTATTGCTAATCCAAAAACTAGCCCTAACTGAAGCCCTAGACCTAAAACAAAACGGAGCCATAGTCCTAATGCTAATCCTAACCTAACTGTAACCATATACCTGACATTAGCCCTAGCCCTAATTCTTGTTCTAACCTTAACACAAAACCTAAACCTACACCTATCCTTAACCCTAGCTCTAATTCAAATGTTATCCCTAACCCTAAAACTGACACTGACCCTGACTCTGACCCTATCACTTGCCCTATCTCAAATCATCACCCTAAAAATAAACCTAATCCTAACACTAGTCCTAGCCCTAACCCTAACCCTAAATCTAGTCCTAATCATAATGCTAGTTCTTACACTAGCCGTAGCCCTACCTTAGCTCTAAACTAATCTAAAATGAAGCCCTAATCTGAGCCCTAACCCTAGTTTTAAACCTAACACTAACCCTTACCCTAAACCTAATTCTAACCCTAGCCTTAATCCTAACCGTAACCCTAGCCCAAAACGTAGCTCCAATCCTATCTATTACCTTAACCCTAAACTTAACCTTAATGCTAACCCTAGGATAATCCTAACCCTATCCATAACTCTAACACTATTACCTAAACCTAACCCGGACCCTAAACCTAACCATATCTATTAAACTAACCTTATACCTACCCCTAATGCTTATTTGAGCCCTAAAATTACATCTTAACCTAAACAAACACTAACCCTTTTCCTGACCCTAATAACACCCCTATCTAAAACTGAACCTAACCTTAACCTAACCCTTACACGATACCTAACAATAAACTTAACCCTAAAACTATTCGTAACCATAACACTACACCTGACCTTAGCCCTAGTCCTAATGCTAGACCTAATCCTAACAAAAAACATAGCCCTAATTCTGGCCATAAACTTAGCCCTAAACCTAACACAAAACCTAGACCTAATCTGAGCCCTAACTCTAGCTTTAACCGTACCCCTAACCCTAACGTAACCCTAGCTCTAAACTTATCCCTTACCTTAAGTCAAACACTGAACCAACTTTTATCCCAAAACTAAACATAGCTCCATATATCACCCTAACCATAAAGCTAATACTAACACAAGACCGAGCCCAAGCACGAACCAAAAATCTAGCCCTAATTGTAACCCTAGTTCTTACATTGGAAATAGCACTAAACTAACACAAAAAAGCCCTAATCAAAGTTCTAACTAACTCTAACCCTAACCTGAAACCTCACCCTAACTCTAATATTAAAGCTAACCCTAACCTTAACCCTAACCTTAACACTAACCCTAACCTTAACCCTAACAATATCCCTAGCACAAACCCTAACACTAACACTAATCCTAACCCTAACCCTAATCCTTACCATAACCCTAACGATTACAGTAACCCTAATCTTAACACAAATCCTAAACATAACCCTAACACTAACCCTAAACCTAACCTTAACCCTAACATTAATCCTAACCCTAACACTAACCACAACCCTTACCTTAACGCTAACACAAACACTAACTTTAACCCTAACCCTTACCTAACCCTAAACCTAAACCTAACTGTAACAGTAACACTAACCCTAAACTTAACACTAACCCTAACCCCAAACATAATCCTCTCACTGACCCTAACACTAACCCTAAACCTAAACCTAGCCCTAAACCTAACACTAACTCAAACCCTAAACAAAACCCTTACCCTAAAACTAACCCTAACACTACCTGTAACCCTAAAACTAATCCTTAATCTTACCCAAAGCTTAACTCTAACCCTAATCCTAATCATAACTCTCAACCCAACCCTAACACTAAAACTTACCCTAACCCTAACACGAAAACAAATCCCTAATCCTAACACTAAACCTAACCCTAACCCCAACCTTAACCCTAAACCTAACATTAACCCAAACCCTAAACCTAACCCTAATCCTTACCCAAACACTAACACTAACCCTAACCATAGGCCTAACACTAAACCTAACCCTAACCAGAAACAGATCCCTATCACTAAATCTAACACTAAACCTAACCCTAACCCTAACCCTAACTGTAAGCTTATTCCTAACCCTAACCCTAACCGTAGCCCTAAACCTAAGCATAACCCTAACCCTAACATAAACTGTAACACACACCATAACCCTATCCATAACGTAAACGTAATCCTAACTGTTGACCTAAACCTAAACCAAATTCTAACTGTTGCCCTAACCCTAAACCTAATTCTATTTCTAACACGAACAGTGACACTAACCCTAACACTAACACTAAACCTAACACCAACACTAACCCTATCACAAAGTCCAACCCTAACCTTAACCCTAAACTTAACACTAACCCTCACACTAATCCTAATCCTAACTGTAATCTTAACCTTAACCCTAAACCTAACCCTAACTCTAACCCTAACACCAAACCTAAACCTAAAACAAAACCTAACACTTAGCCTAACACTAAACCTAACCCTAATCCTAACCATAACCCTATTACTAACCCTAAACCTAACCCTATCCATAACCCTAACCCTAAGCATATTACTAACACTAACCCTAAATCTAATCCTAACACTAACACTAAACCTGCCCCTAACCATAACACTATTCCTAATCCTAACCCTAATGCTAACCCTAACACAAACCCAAACCCTAACCCTAACACTAAAAGTAACTATAACATGAACCCTAACCCTAACACTAATCCTAACTTTAACTCTAACCCTAATACTAACACTAACCCTAACACAAACCCTAACAATAACACTAACCCCAAAACTAACCCTAACCCTAAACCTAAACCTAACAATAACCCTAATGCTAACCTTAACCCTAACACTTACCCTAACACTAAAACTAACACTAACCCTACACCTAACCCTAACACTTACCCCAACCCTAACAAAAACCTTAAACCTAACTTTAAACCTAATACTAAAACTAACACTAATCCTAACACAAACCCTAACCCTAACAAAAATGATAACCTGAACCCTAACACTCACCCTAACACTAAACTTAAACCTACACCTAAATGTAAAACTAGCTATAAACATAACCCAAACCCTAACCCTAACACTAATGCTAACCCTAACAATAACACTAATACTAACATTAACCCTAACCCTAACCCTAACATTAAACATGAAACTAACCCTAACACCAAATCTAACACTAACCCTAACACTAACCCAAACCCAAAACTTAACCTTAACCCTAAAACTAACCCTAACCCTAACCCTAATCATAATACTAATACTAACCTTAACCCTAAACCTAACCCTGAAACTTACCCTTAACTTAACACTACCCCTAACCCTTATCTAACTCTAAACCTAACCCTAATCCTAACCATTACCCTAACACTAACTCTAACACTAACACTAACACAAACTATAACCCTAAACCTAACCCTAACCCAAACCCTAACCCTAAATGAACCCAGACCCCAAACCTAACCCTAAACCTTACTGTAACCCTAAACCTAAACCTAACCCGAACCCTAAACCTAACACAAACAGTAAACCTAACCCTAACCACAAAACTAACCCTAACCCTAACCCTTACTTTAACCCTAACACTAACCCTAACCCTAATCTTAACTCTAACCCTAAACATAATTCTAACACTAAAACTAACCCTAAATCTCATCCTAATGTAACCCTAACCAAACACTAACCCTAAAACTAACCATAAACCTAACTCTAATCCTAAAACAAACACTAATTTTAAACCTAAGCCTAACCTTATCCCTAATATATCCCTAACCCTAGCCCTAATCCTAAACCTAACACTAACCAAACACTATTCCTAATTCAAACCATAACCCTAACACTTACCTAAACTTAACTCTAACCCTTCCTAACCCTAAACCTAACCCTGAGCCTAAATCTAACACTAACCCTAACACTAAACCTAACCCAAATCTTAACACTAACCCTTATCCCTACCCTAACTCTATCAAGAATCCTAACCCTAAACCTAACTTTAAACCTAACACTAACCTTAATGCTAACCCTAACACTATCCCTAATTTGAAAAGTAACCCTAAACCAACACTAAACCTAAGCCTAACCCTCAATCTAACCCTAATCCTAACCCTAACACTAACCCTAATGCTAAACCTAAACCTAATACTAACCTTAACCCTAATCTTAAATTTAAACCTAATTCTAACTGTAACCCTAACACTAAACCTAATCCTTACATAAACATAACCCTAACCCTACCCATAACCCTAACAATAACACAAAACTTATCCTATCAGAAACACTAACTCTAACCCTCACCCTAACCCTAACCCTAAACCTAACACTAACCCTAACACAACCCTAAGTCTATCCCTAAACCTAACTATTACCCTAATCCGAAAACTAACACTAACCCTTACCCTAACCCTAACCCTAACTCTAATCCTAACTGTAAATCTAAACCTAAACCTAACTTTCACCCTATCCCTTACCCTAACACAAACCCTAACCCTAACCCTAACCCTAACCTAACCCTAACACAAACCCTAACCCTAACAAAAATGATAACCTGAACCCTAACACTCACCCTAACACTAAACTTAAACCTACACCTAACCCTAACCATAACACTAACCCTAACACCAAACCAAATCCTAACCTTAAGATTAACCCTAACACTAACTCTAACCCTAACCATAACACTAATCTAACACTAACACTAATTGTAACCTGCCGGGGTCCAGCCCCAGCGGGGTCCAGGGAGTCCTGAAGGATGAGTGGCATCGGCGAAAAGATGAGACAGGAGTTGTTCTGTTTGAGCAATCTCCAGAGAGAGAGCTAAAGCAGCTTTCTCTGGGTCCCCTTTTTATTACAATTTTTCTCATCATTATAGATTCACAATACGTCATTGATTATATAACTTAAAACTTTGCCAAGACATGACATTTCCTTAACCATGATTGAGAGCACACCGATCTACATTCTTCCAGGATATGACCCCCAGCCATACAATCATCAAAGTACAGAATCATCAATAAAACATGTCACCAATTTACATCCTTCAGATTTTCCCAAGATTTACTATTTTTCCCAGGATGTTATTTCCTTATTAACTAATGTCAAACTACGTAACCAGACTCTAAGTTTCCTAATTAATCATTAACCTAAAGTACACCTGCACTTTATTTTTAATCTAAAGTTCCCATCTAAAAAAGTCCCTTTAAATCTTATATTTAAAATGTCCTAAAGTTTATGAATCATCCTTAAAGCATATTAGAAACCTATATAACTAAAGACTTAATAATTTCTAAACTTAAGAATCTAAATAATATTTTTAACATTATTCTAAAACTGTGTCTTATAAAGCTATTTTAATTAATTCCTAAATTTATTCTCATAAAACTGGTTGAGCTGCTTTCTTAGAGAGTTTCTTTTGTTTCTCAGTCAGGGTACACTAGTTCTCAAAGAATTTGTTTCTCAGTCAAGGTACACTAGTTCTCAAAGAATTTGTTTCTCAGTCAAGGTATATTAGTTCTCAGAGAATTTGTTTTTCAGAGGATGATTGTTGTCTGTTGTTAGGTTTGTCCACAATGTACTAAGATAGAAGAATAGCCTTTTATTTTGTCCTAGATATGCTGAGGGGTGGGTAGCAGAACAGCTTCCAAGGCATGAACTACCTGTTCTGTTCTAGCCATCTGAAATTTAATTGTTTGGCATTTAACATACTCATGCCTCCTGTGAGAAACATAAGCATGAAAATGCAAAGTCCCAATTACATAAAAAAGGGTCTCATGGTTTCGGTTACCCACCAACCAGCGTGGCTTTGCCAGCATTCATCCTCACTGTGACCCTGTCAAGACAGTGGGAGAGCGGCTTTGCCAACACTTTTTCTCACAGTGACCCTGTCAAGACAGTGAGTGGGGGATCGCCTTCACCAGTAACCCTAACTCTAAACTTCACCCTAAACCTAAAGCTAACACTAACCCTAATTCTAAAGTTAACAGGAACCCTAAACCTAAACCTAACCTGAACGTAACCCTAACACTAACAATCACCATAACACTAACCCTAACCCTAACACTAACACAAAACCTAAACCAAATCCAAACTTTAAAATAAAACTTACCCTAACCCTAACCCCAACCCTAAACCCAAACCTAAAGCTAACCCTAATTCTAACACTAACCCTAAACCTCACCCTAACCCTAACACCGTAATCCTAACACTAACCCTAAACCTAACCTAACCCTTACCCAAACACTAGTCCTAACTATAACCTTAACCCTAACATAACACTAACATAACCCTAATCCTAAGCCTAATCCTAACCAAACACTAACCCTAACCCTAACACTAACACTAACACTAACCCTAACCCTAATACTAACTCTAACCGTAACCCTACACCTAACCATAAAACTTACCCTAAACCTCACCATAACCCAAACCCTAACCCTAACATAAATCTAACACCAACCCTTATCCTAACACTAATCCTAACACTAACCCTAACCCTAAACCTAACACAAACCCTAAAACTAACCCTAGCCCTCACCCAAAACCTAACCATAAACCGAACCCTAACACTAACCCTAACCCTAACCCTGACCACAACCCTATCCCAACCCTAACCCTAAACCTAACCCTTATTACCATAACCCTAACCATTACCAAACTAATCCTAATCCTAACATAACAAAAACCCTAACCCAAACTTTATCCCTAACACTAACCCAAACTTTAACCACAACCATAACACTAATCATACCCTAACCCTAACCCTAATTTTAACACTAACCCTAACCATAAAACTAACCATAATACTAACCATAAAACTATCCCTTACCCTAATGCTAACCCTAAACCTCAACTTAACCCAAACACTAATACTAAGCCTAACCCTAATCCTAACACTAACTTTAACTCTAACCTTAACTCTAACCCTAATCAAAGGCTAACCCTAAACCTAACCTTAAACCTAACCCTTATCCTAACTGTAACCCTGACACTAACACTATCTGTAACCCTAACCATAACTCTATCCCTAATCCTAAACCTAACACTAACCCTAACCATAACCCTAACACTAAACTAACACTAACACTAAACCAAAACCTAACTCTAACCCTCACCATAAACTTAACAATAACCCTAAACCTAACCCAAACACGAACACTAACCTTACCCCTAACTCGAACCTAACTCTAACACTAAACCTCTCCGTAACACTAACCCTAACCCTAACCCTAACACAAACCCTAAACCAAATACTAAACTTAACCTAACCCTAACCCTAACCCCAACCCTAAACCTAACTCTAAAGCTAAACCTAACCCTGACACTAACCCTTTGCCTCACCCTAACCCTAATTAGAAACCTAACACTAACCCTAACCCTAACCCTAAACCTAACTCTGACCTTAACCCAAACACTAAACATAACCTTAACCCTTACTCTAACCGTAACACTAACCCTAATCACAACCCTACCCCTAACACTAACATGACCCCTAACCCTAAACCTAACACTAACTAACCGTAACCCTAAATCTATCCCTAACACTAACCCTAACTCTAAAACTAAATCTAAACCTAAAACTTACACGAACCGTAACCCTTACCCTAACACAAACCGTAACCCTAACCCTAACCCTAATTTAACCCAAACCCTAACCCTAATTCTAATACTAATCCTAACCCTAATCCTAACCTTAACACTATCTCTAACCTTAACCCTAATCTAAACGTAAACCTCAACCTAACTGTAACCCTAATCCTAACCTTTATCATAACCCTAAATATAACCCTAACCATAACCCCTACACAAACCCTAATGCTTAACCTTACATTAACCTAAAAACTAATCCTAACCCTAACCCTAACCCTAACACTAACATTAACACTAACACTAACTCTAACTGTAATGCTAAACCTAACCCTAAATTTAACTTTAAGCATAACCCTAACCCAAACTTAACACTAACCCTAAACCTAACCCTAACACAAACCCTACTGTAACCCTAACCCTAACCCTAAAAGAAACCCTTACCCTAAACCTAACCCTAAAACTAACCCTAACACTAATCCTAACTTTAACACTAACCCTAATCCTAAACCTAAACCTAATCATAACAATATCTCTAAACCTAACCATAAATCTAAACTATCCCTAAACCTAATTCTAATTTTAACAATAACTCTAAAACTAAGTATAACCCTAATCATAACCCTAAACATAAACTTAAAGCTAACACCCTAACCTTAACCCTAACATGAACATTAAACCTAATCCTAATCCTAACCTATCCCTAAACCTAAACCTAACCCTAACATTAACCCTAATTTTTACTCTTACCCGAACCCTAACAATAATCTTAACCCTGCCCTAATCCTAACCTAGCCCTAACCATAAACCTAACACAAATCCTAACTGTAACCATATGTAACCCTAAAACTAATCCTAACCGTAACCCTAACAGAAATTCTAACCCTAACCCTAACATTAACCCTAACCCTAATTTTAACTCTAACACTAACACTAACACTTACCCTAACCCTAATTCTAATCCTAACCCTAAAATTAACAATAACCATAACACTAATCCTAACCCTAACCTAACACTAACCCTTATAGTAATCCTAACCCTAAACCTAACCCTAAACTTAATGTAACCCCAACCCTAGTCCTAACCATAACCCTAACACAATCCCTAACCCAAAACATAACCCTAAACTTAACACTAACTGCAACGTTTAACTAACACTAACACTAAAACTAACCCTAACCCTAACACTAACCCTAAATGTATCATTACCATAACGATTAACAGTAACACTAACACTAAACATAACACTAACTCTAACCATAACCCTAACACTAAACCTAAACCTAACACTAACCCTAACCCTAACACTAAATCTAATCCTATCCCTAACACTAATCCTTACACTAACCCTAACCCAAATCTAGCCCTAACACTTACCTAACCCTAACGCTAACTCTAACCCTAACACTAACCATAAAACTAACCCTAACCCTAACACTAACCCTAACTCCAACCCTAACCCTATAACTAACCCTAACCCTAACCCTAACTGAACCCTAAACCTAACCCTAACAGTTATCTAACACTAAACCTAACCCTAAACCTAAAACAAACCCTCACACTAAACGTAACCCTATCCTAACACTAACCATAACCCCAACAATAACCCTAGCACTAATCCTAACCTTATGCCTAACCCTAAACCTAACACTAACACTATTCCTGACCCTTACTTTAACCCTAACACTAACACTAACCCTAACCCTAACCCTTACCCTAACACTATATCTAAACTACCAGTAACCCTAAAACTAACTCTAAACCTAACCCTATGCCTCACTCTAACCCTCTTTCTAATCATAACCAAAACCCTTATTTTAACTCTAACCCTAACACAAAACCTAAACCTAAACCTTACCCTAACACAAAATTTAATTCTTACCCTAATAGTAACCTTAACACTAACCCTAACCAAAACCCTACCCAATTCTAAAACTAACCCTAACCATAACCAGAACCCTAACCCTAACCATAACCAGAACCCTAACCCTAACCCCAAAACTAACCTTAACCATCAACATAACCCTAACCCTTATATTAAACCTAAACATAACCCTAACACTAACCATAACACTAACCTTAACCCTAATTTTAACCCTAATCCTAAAAGTAACCATAATCCTATTCCTAACCCTAACACTATCCCTAAACCTAACCCTAACACTAACACTAACACTAAACCAAACCCTAAACCTAACCCTACCCCTTACCCTCACCTTAACCTTTACCATAACACAAACCTTAACCATAACCCTAACACTAATCATAACCCTTACCCTAACACTAACACTAACCTGCAAGTAACCATAAAACTAACTGTAAACCTAACCCTAAGTCTCACTCTAACCCTAACCATAACCCTAACTCTTAGCCTAACATAAACCATATCCCTCACATGAACACTAATCCTTACACTAACCCTAACCCTAAATCTAAAACTAACCCTAAACCTAATCCAAACCATAACCTTCACCCTAACCCTAGAACTACCCCTAAACATAACCCTAACCCTAATCCTAAAATGAACCCTCACACTAACTGTAACACTACAATTATACCTAAACTTCTCCCTAACCCTAAACCTATCCCTAGCCCTAACACTCTCACTAACCCAAACCCTAACACGAACACTAAAGCTAACACTAACCTAACCCTAACACTAACACTAACCCTGAAACTAATTCTAACCCTAACCCTTACACTAAACCTAACCTAACCCTAAACCTAACACTAATTCTGACACTAACCCTAACCCTAATTCTAACACTAACATTAACCCCAACACTAACCTTATCACTAACCCTAACACTAAGCCTATCCCAAAACCTAACACTAACCCTGTCCCTAACCTTACTTTAACCATAACCCTAACACAAACTCTACCACTAAAGGTAACACTATACCTAAACTACCCATAACCCTAAAACTAACCCGAACCCTAACCTATGCCTCACTCTAACTCTCTTTTTAATCACAACCAAAACCCTAATTTTAACTCTAACCTAACAGAAAACCTAAGCCTAACCCTTACCCGAACACAAACCATAATTCTTACCTGAACACTAAGCTTAACACTAACCCTTACTGAAACCCTAACCCTAATTCAAAAATTAACCCTAAGCCTAACTCGAACCCTAACTCGAACCCTAACTCGAACCCTAACCCCAAAACTAACCTTAAGCATAAACCTAACCCTAATCCTAAAACTTAACCTACCCCTAACCCTAACTGTAACACTATCCCTAACACTAATTTTAACCCTAAACCTAAAACTAACCCTAAACCTATACCTAACCCTAACACTATCCCTAACTTTACCCTAACACTATCACTAACACTAAACCTAACACTAAACCTCACGCTACCCCTAACCCTCACCCTAATCCTTACCATAACACAAACCCTAACCCTAACACTAATCGTAACCCTAACCCTAACCCTAACATTAACCCTAACCCACAAGTAACCCTAAAACTCACCCTAAAACTAACGCTAAACCTAACTTTAAGCCTCACTCTAACCCTAAACCTATCCCTAACCCTAACCCATACCCTATCCCTATCCCTAACACAAACCTTACCCTAACACAAACCATAACCCTCACACAAACACAATGCTAACACTAAACCTAACTCTAACCCAAACTCTGCAACTAACCGTAACAAAAACCCTAACCATAACACTAACCGTAACCCTAAAACTAACACTAGAAATAACCCTAACACTAAGCCTAAAACAAACCCTAAGACTAATACTAACCCTAACTGTAACACTAACACTAACCCTAACTGTAGCCCTAGCCCTAATCCTATCCCTAAACCTAACACTCTCCCTAATGCTAACCCTAACACTAACACTAAAGCTAGCCCTAAACCTAACCATATCCCTAACACCAACACGAACCCTAACTTTAATCCTAACACTAACCCTAAACATAACCCTAACCCTAATCCTAACCCTAAACTAATCCTTAGCGTAACCCTAACCTAACCCTAACCTGATTCATAACCCTAAACCTAACCCCAGCCCTAACCCTAAAACTAACCTTAAACCTATCCCTAACCCTAACACTATCCGTAACCCTTACAATAACCCTAAACTTAACCCTAACCCTAACACTAAACCTAATCTAACCCTAACACTCTCACGAACTGTAATCCTAACACTAACACTAACCCTAAACCTCACCATAAACGTAACCCTATACCTAACCCTTACTCTAACCCTAACACTAACACTAAGCCTCAATCTAACTCTAACACTAAATCAAACATTATCCTAAACCTAACCCTAACCCTAACCATAAACCTACAACTAACCCTAAAACTAACCCTAACCGAAACTCTAATATGAACCCTAATCTTAACCCTAACCCTAACCATAACACTAACACACACCCTGACCCTAACACTAACACTAACCCACACCCTAAGCCTAACCCTAATACAAACCCTAACCCTAACGCTAACCCTAAGACAAACCCTAACCAAACCATAACCCTAACTCTAACCTAACTTTAACACTAACCCTTACCTAACCCTAACACCAACCCTAACACTAATCCTGAACCTACCCTAACACTAATTCTAACCACAACCCAAAACCTATAACTAACCGTAACCCTAACCCTAACCCTAAACCTAAACTAATCTGAACCCTAACTGTAACCCTAAGCCTAACCCTGAATCTAACTCTAAACTTAACCATAACACTAATGATAACCTTAACCCTAACCCTATCACAGACACTAACATAAACCTAACAGTAACCCTAACATTAACCCTAAACCCAACCCTATCCTTAACTCTAAATCTAACTCTACCCTTACCTCTACCTTAACCCTAATCCTAACCCTATCACAAACACTAACTCTAACCCTAACTCTAACCCTAACCCTAACCCTAATACTAACCCTAACTTTAATCGTAACCCAAATCTTAACTCTAAACCTAACCCTAATGCAAACCCTAACCATAACACAATCCCTAACACTAACCCTAAACCTAAGCATAACCCTAACCATAACACTAACCCTAACCCTTACTGTAACACTTGCCCTACCTCTAACCCTATCCGTTACTCTAAGCCAAATCCTCACCCTAATGCTACCCTAGACCTAACCATAATTCTTAGCCTTCCTAAAACCCTAACTCTATTACTAGTCCTAAACGTAGCCCTCTTTTTAGCTGTAACCCTAAACCTAATCCTGACTGTTATTCTGACCCTAACACTAACCCTAGATCTAAACCTGACCCTTACCCTAAACCGAACCCTAACACTACCTCTACCAGTAAAGCTATACCTAAACCTGACAGTAACAGTAGCACTAGACAAACCTAATTTTAAATAGAGTCATAAATCTAGCCCTAGCCCTAAACAAAAACCAACACTAGCCCCAACAATAACCCTTAACCTAACGTAAAGACTAAACCTCTCACTAGACCAAACGTTAGTCCTAATTGTGGCTATAAAACTAAAACAAACCCTAACCCCACAATGACCCTTAATCTAATAGAAACCCTAGCTCTAAACCTTATCCTAAACCAAAACCTAACCCTAACACTAGACTCATCCATAACCCTTACCCTAAAAGTACCCATAACCATATCCCTCACTCTTACATTACCCAAACCCTAACGTTAGCCCTAAACATCACACAAAACCTAGCACTATTCAAGCCCTAAACCTAGCCCTAATCATAACCCTAACCATTATCTTAGACCTAAACCTAAAGCTAACCCTAGCCCTAGCCCTAACCCTACCTCAAACTCTAATCCTTAGTCTAAAGATACCCTAACCCTAAACCTAACATTAGCCTTGACTCAAAACCTAACTCTCACCCTATCCCTAACATTAACCCTAGGCCTAACGCTAACCCTAACCCTCATCCTAACCTTAACCCTAGCCATAACCTTAGCTGTAACCCTATCCATTACAAATGCCAAACCCAAATGCTAACCCTAGGCTTAACAATATTTTTAACACTAATCCTATCCATTACTCTAAACCTAATCGGAACCATAAACCTAATTCTAACCACTATCCTAACCCTAAACCGAACACGCTGATAATTCAAGCATTAAACTTAAATCTTAACCTAAACCAAATTCTAAACTGATCTTTATCCTAATAATGCACGTAGCTCAAAACCTAACCCTTCCCCTACACCTAAACCTTACAATAGACATAGCCATAACCTAACACTAAAACTAATACTAACCATAAACCTAGACTTGACATTAGTTCTATCCCTAATCCTAGCCATAGCCCTAACCCAAACTATAACCTTAGTCCTAACCCTAATTCTAACCCTTGCCCTAACCCTAAAGCTAGCTATAACCTTCTCCCTTCCCCTAAACCTAATTCTAACCCTAAGCCTAACACTAACCCTAACACTAAGCCTAACCCTAACACTAACCCTAGCATTTATCCTAGCCCTAATTTAGCCCTAACCCTAAACTTACCTCTAACCTTAGCCCAAAGACTAACATGAACTCTCAACCTAGCCCTATTTCTAGTTCTAACTCTGTTACCATAACCCTAACATTAGCCCTTAATGTAGCCATAACCCTATCCATAGCACTAATCCTAGATCTAACCATAAAAATAAATCTAAGCCTAAACTTCACTCTACCATTAGCCCTAAAACTATCACTAAACAAACAAACAAACAAACAAAAAAAACTAGCCCTAAACTTAGGCCTAGTTGTAAAACAAAACTGAGCCATAGTCCTATCGCTAACCTACCTAACCTTAACCCTAGACCTGACCTTTGCCCTATCCCTAGTCCTAATCCTAGTTCTAAACCCAGCCTTAATCCTTACCCTGATCTTAACAACAGCCCTATCCCTAATTTTATCCCTTGTCCTAGCACTAAACATAGCTGGAACATCATACCTTACCATAACACTAACGCTAACCTCAACACTAACGCTAAACATAGGCCTAAACCTAACACTAACCCTAGCACTAAACCTAGCCCTAATTTAGGCCTAACAGTAAACCTAACCCTATCCCTATCCCTAAGACTAAATCTAACTCTCGCCTTAGACCTATCCCCAATTCTAAACCTATCCCTTACCATAACCCAAAATCTAGACCTATACCTAGCCCAATCTTAGTCCTAATCTTTGCCCTACATCTAAACCTGGATCAAACACTAACCTTAAGCCTAAATTTCACTCTAACATTAGCCCTAACAGCAATGCTAATTGGAAAACTAGCCCTAACCCTAACCTAGCCCTAAAACAAAACTGAGCCATAAACTTAACCCTAACCCTTACCTAAACCAAACACTAACCCTAAACCTATCCTTAAACTTTGCCATAATTTGAGTGCTAAACAAAACCCTACAAGTAACCCTGACCCTGACTCGGATCCTAACACTAACCCTAGCTCTAAACATTGCCTTAATGCTAAACCAAGAAGTAGCCCTAATCAGAAACCAAGTACTTTCATTAGCCATAGCCCTAATTCTAACACATATCCTAGTGATAATCTGAGCCCTAACCCTAGATATAACTCTAAGACTAACTCTAACCCTAACCCTATCCCTAACCCTACCCCTAATCCTAACCCTACATCTAACTCTATCCCTTACCCTAAGCCAAACCCTCACCCTAATGCTACCCTAGTCCTAACACTAATCCTTAGCCTGTCCCAAACCATAACTTTATTACTAGTTCTAACCCTAGGCCTAATTCTAGCTCTAGCCATAACCCAAACCCTCACCCTTATTCTGACCCTAACACCCTAGTTCTAAACCTGACACTAACCCTAAACTGGACCCTAACTCTACCCCTACCAGTAAACCTATACCAAAACTTAACAGTAACACTAGCACTAGACCAAACCTAATCCTAAATAGAGTCATAAATCTAGCCCTAGACCTAAACAAAAACCTTGAACTAGCCCTAACAATAACCCTAACCTAACCCAAAGACTAATTCTATCCCTAGATCCAATGCTATTTCTAATTTTGGCCCTAACCCTAACCCAAACACTGATACATACTCTAACACAAACCCTAGCTCTAATCATTATCCTAACCCAAAACCTAATCCAAAAACTAGACTTATCCATAACCCCAACCCTAAAACAAGCCATAACCATAATGCAAGCTCTTACATTACCCATAGCCCTAACACTAACCATAAACATCACACAAACCTAGCCCTAAATCTAGCCCTAATTGTAACTCTAACCGTAACCCTAGAACTAATTCTAACCCTAACCCTCAATCTAGTCCTAAACCTAGCTCAAACTCTAAACCTTTTCCTAATCATAACACTAACCCTAACCCTAATCCAAGCCCTGACTCTAACTTTAACCTTTGCCCTAGACCTAGCTCTATCTCAAACGCTAATACTTACCATAAACCTAACCTTGACACTAACCCTAAGCCTAACCCTAACCCTAGCCATAAAATTAACATTAACCCTAGCCCTAACCTTAGTTCTAATCCTATCCATTATCTTAAAGATAAGCCTAAACCAAATGCTAACCTTAGGCCTAATGCTAACCCTATCACTAACAATAACCATATCCATTACTCTAAACCTAACCTAAATCCTAAACCTAACACTATCCATTGCCCGAATACTAAACCAAATCCTAATGCTAATACAAGCTGTAACCCTAAACCTTAACCTAAACCAAAACATACCTGGACTCTGACCCTAATAAAAACCCTAGCTCTAAACCTGACCCTAACACTAAACCTAATCCTCACACTAGACCTAGCCATAAAATAATCATAAAACTAACACTTACTTTGAACCTAGACCTGACATTAGCCCTATCCCTAATCTTAGCCCTAGCCCTAACACATACCCTCATCCTGGCAATAAACCTAGCCTTAATCCTAAACCAATCTCTAACCCTAACCCTAAATCAAATTCTAACCTGAACCCTAGCTCTAAACCTAGCTATAACCACATCCCTTCCCCTAAATCTAACCTTAACCCTAACACTAACACTAAACTTAACCCTAGCCCTAACCCTCGGCCTTACCCTAACACTAACCCTAGTGCTAATCCTATCCCTAATTTAGCCCTAACCCTAAACCTACCCCTAACCCTAGCCCAAAGAATAACTCTAATCCCACGCTAGTCCTATTTCTCATTCTAACACTAACCTTTACCATAACCCTAACACTAGCCCTAACCTTAATCCTAATGCAGGTCCTAGCCCTAAACCTAGATCTGACCATAACAATAAATCTAATCCTAAATCTCATCCTACCACTAGCCCTAACACTATACTATTCCTAAAACTAGCCCTAGCTCTAAAATAAAACTGAGCCACAGCCCTAACCTAATCCTAGCCTAAAGGTAATGCTAGACCTGACATTAGCCCTGTCCCTAATTCTTACCTTAACCCTAACACAAAACCTAACCATACAACTAGCCTTAATCCTAGCCGTAATTCGAGTTCTAGACCTAACTGATCAGTAACATTGATCCTGACTCTGACCAAAACACTAACCCTATCTCTATTCATCTCCCTAAACCAAAACCTAATCTAAACACTAGACCTTGACCTAGACCTAATGCTATCTGTAAAACTACCTTAATCTTAACTCTAGTTCTTACAATAGCCATAGTCCTACCTTATCCCTAACCTAACCCAAAATCTGAGACCTAACCCTAGCTTTAACTCTATCCCTAACCCTGAACCTAGCCCCAGCACTTAACCTAAACCTAACCCAAAAACTAAACCTTGAAGTAACCTGAACCATGGCCCTAATCCTAACCATAACCCTAGCCCTAACCCTAACTCTAATCTTATTTTTCACCCTAACCATAATCCTAACCGAATTCTAACCCTAGGCCTAAAACTAACCATAGCCCTAACGTAACAATAGCCCTAGCCCTAACTGTAGCTCTAATCTTATCCATTACCCTAACCAAAACCCTAACTGAATTCTATCCCTAGGCCTAACCTTAACTCTATCCCAAACCCTAAGGCTATCCATGATCTGAAACATAAAATGAACCCTAAACCTAATCATATCCATTACCCCAACCCTAATACTAAACCTAATGCTAATTTGAGCCCTAACCCTAAACCTTAACCTAACACATACCCCAACCCTGATTCCGACCCTAATAATACCCTAGCTGCAAAGCTGACCCTAACACTCAACCTAATTCTTACAATAGATTTGGCTATAAACCTAACCCTAAAACTATCCCTAACCATAATCCTAGACCTGGCATTAGCCCTAGCCCTAATCCTAGCCCTAATCCTAACACAAATCCTAGCCCTAATCCTAGCACTAAGCCTAGCCTTAATCTTAACCATAACCATAACCCTAGCCCTATCCCTAATTTTATCTTTTGACCTAGCGAAAAACGTAGCTGTAACATCATACCTTACCCTAACCCTAGCACTAAACCTAGGCCTAAACCTAACACTAACCCTAACCCTAGCACTAATCCTAGCCCTGATTCAGCCATAACCCTAAGCCTAACCCTATCCCTAGTCCTAAGACTAACTCTAACTAACCCTATCCCTTGTTCTAAACATATCCCTTACCATAACACAAACTCTAGCCCTATCCCTGGCCCCAACCTTAGCTCTAATATTTGCTCTAGACTTAAACGTGAATATAACCCTAAACTTAAGCCTAAATCTCACCCTAACACTAGCCCTGACCTTAATGCTAATTGGAAAACTAGCCTTAACCCTAACATAGTCCAAAACAAAACTGAGCCATAAATCTAACCCTAACCCTTAACCTAAACCAAACAGTAACCCTAAACCTAGCCTTAAAAATTGCCTTAATTTTAGTGCTAAACCTAAATCTAGAAGTAACCTTGACCCTAACTCACACCCTAACACTAACCCTAGTTCTATACATTGCCCCAATGCTAACCCTAGAACTAGCCCTAATCAGAAACAAAGTATTTTCATTAGCCATAGTCCTAAAGCTAACACAAATCCTAGCACTAATCTAACCTCTAATCCTAGGTTTAATCCTAAAACTAACCCTAACCGTAACTCTAACCCTAGCCCTAAACCTATCCCTAACCCTAATTCTACCTCTAAACCCATCCCTTTCCCTAACCCAAACCCTCACCCTAATGTTACCTAGTCCTAAACCTAATCCTTAGCATACCCCAATCCACAACTCTATTACTAGTTCTAACCCTAGCCCTCATTTTAGCTGTAACTCTAACTTAAATTCTGACCCTTATTCTGACTATAACAATAACCCTAGAACTAAACCTCACACTAACCCTAAACCAGACCCTACCCTTACCCCTACCAGTAAACCCTAGACCTAATCCTAACCCTAACCTCGATCTAGTCCTAAACCTAACAGTAACACTAGCACTAGACCAAACCTAATCCTAAATATAGTCATAAATCTAGCCCTAGCTCCAAGCAAAAACTTTGCATTAGCACTAAAAATAACCCTTAACCTAACCTAAAGACTAACCCTGTCCCTAGAACCAACACTAGTCCTAATTCTGGCCCTAACTCTAACCCTAACCCTAACCCTAATGGAGAGCCCTAATGCTAGCCATAAACACCACACAAACCTAGCCTTATCCTAGCCCTTAACCTAGCCCTAATCATAACCCTAAACATAACCCTAACCCTGACTCTAACCCTAACCATCGACCTAGCCCTAACCCTAGCTCATACCCTAACACTTACCCTAAACATAACCCTAGCCCTAATCCTAACCTTAACCCTAGCACTAACCTTAACTCTTACCCTATCCATTACCCTAAAGAAAAGCCTAACCCAAATGCTAACCCTAGGCCTAACGATAACCATATCCTTAACACTAACCCTATCCAATACTCTAAACCTAACCAGAACCATAAACCTAATTCTATCCATTACCTAACCCTAACCCGAACCCACCACTAATTCAAGCATTAACCCTAATTCTTAACCTAAACTAAACCCTACCCAGACCCTGACCATAATAATACACCTAGCTTTAAACTTGACCCTTACCCTACACCTAAACCTTACAATAGACATAGCCATAACCTAACACTAAAACTAATACTAACCATAAACCTAGACTTGACATTAGCCCTAGCCTTAACACAAACCCTCAGCCTAGCCCTAAACCTAGCCTTAATCAAACCCTGAAACCTAACCTATCCCTGATCCTAATTCTAACTCTCACCCTATTCCTAAACCTAGCTATAACCCCCTCCCTTTTCCTAAACCTAACCCTATCACTAACACTAACACTAACCCTAACCCTAGGCCTAAACCTAAAACTAACCCTAGCGCCAATCCTAACCCTAATTTAGCCCTAACCATAAACCTACCCCTACCCCTAACCTAAGACTAACTCTAACTCTCGCCCTAGACCTATTTCTAGTTCTATCCCTATCTGTTATCATAACTATAATACTAGCCCTATATTTAGCCCTAACCATAGCCCTAGCCCTAAAGGTAGATCTAACCATAACAATTAATATAAGATTTAACCTCACCTTACTACTAGTCCTAACACTGCCGCTAATCCCCAAACTAGCCTTAACCGTAGCCCTAGCTCTAAAAGAAAACTGACCCATAGCCCCAACCCTAAGCCTAACCTAAACCTAACCCTAGACAATAACATAGCAATAACCCTTAACCTAACTTAAAGATTAAACCTATCTCTAGACCAAACGCTAGTCCTAATTGTGGCCCTAAACATAATACTAACCCTAACCCAACAATGACACTTAACCTAATAGAAACCCTAGCTCTAAACCTTATCCTAAACCAAAATCTAACCCTAACACTAGACTTATCTATAACCCTGACCCTAACACTAGCCATAACCATATCCCTAGCTCTTACATTACCCATAGCCCTAATGTTA
Source organism: Spermophilus dauricus (assembly GCA_002406435.1). Taxonomy (NCBI): domain Eukaryota; kingdom Metazoa; phylum Chordata; class Mammalia; order Rodentia; family Sciuridae; genus Spermophilus; species Spermophilus dauricus. The sequence goes on along the minus strand of KZ295725.1, from coordinate 161,242 downwards.
GCCCTAAACATCACACAAAACCTAGCCCGTATCCTAGCCCTAAACCTAGCCATAATCATAACCCTAACCATAACCTTAGACCTAACCCCAATGCTAACCCTCGCCCTAGCCTAACCCTAGCTCAAAATATTATCCATAGTTTAAACCTAAACCTAAACCTAAACCTAATTCTAGCACTGACTCCAACACTAATCCTCGCCCTAGCCGTGACCCTAGCTCAAATGCCTACACTTATCCTAAACCTAATCCTAACCATAACCCTAGCCCTAACCTTAGCTCTAACCCTATCCATTACCCTAAAGATAAGCCTAACCCAAATGCTATCCCTAGGCCTAATGATAACCCTATCGCTAACACTAACACTATCCATTACTCTAAACCTAACCGGAACCATAAACCTAATGCTATCCATTACCCTATTCATAAACCTAAACCTAAAGCTAATTCAATCCTTAACTCTAAATCTTATCCTAAACCAAATCCTACCTTGACCCTGACCCTAATAATACACCTAGCTCTAAACCTGACCCCTACCCTAAACCTAACCCTTATACTAGACATAGCCATAACCTAACACTAAAACTAATTCTAAACACAAACCTAGACCGAACATTAGCCCTAGCCCTAATCCTAGCCCTAATTCTAACACAAACCTTCAGCTTAACACTAAACCAAGCCTGAATCCTAACCCAAACCCTTCTTACTCCTAACCCTAATTGTAATCTTCACCATAGACTTAAAGCTAGCTATAACCCTATCTTGTCCCATAAACCTAATCCTAACCCTAACCCTAACACTAACCTAACCCTAGGCCTAACCCTAACACTAACCCTAGTGCTAATCCTAGCCTTAATTTAGCCCTAATCCTAAACCTACCCCTAACCCTAGCATAAAGACTAAATAGAACTCTCTCCCTAGCCCTATTTCTAATTCTAACCTTATCCATTACCATAACCCTAACATAGCCCTAACCTTAGGCTTAAAACCTAGCCATAGCCCTAAACATAGATCTAACCATAACAATAAATCTAAGCCTAAACTTCACCCTACCACTAGCCCTAACAGTATCCCTAATCATAAAACTAGCCCTAACCCTAGGGCTAGTTCTAAAGCAAAACTGAGCCATAGCCCTATCCCTAACCCTAGCCTAACCTTAACCCTAGACCTGACATTAGCCCTATCACTAGACCTAATCCCAGTTCTAAGGCTAGCCTTAATTCGAACCCTAATTTTAACCATAGCCCTAACCCTAATTTTATCTCTTGTCCTAGTACTAAACATAGCTGTAACATCATACCTTACCCTAACCCTAATGCTAACCCTAACCCTACCCCTAAACCTAGGCCTAAATATAACACTAATCCTAGTACTATTCCTAGCCCTAATTTAGCCCTAACAGTAAACCTAACCCTATCCCTAACTCTAAGACTAACTCTAACTCTTGTCCTAGCCTTATTCCTAGTTCTAAACCTATTCCTTACCATAACACAACCACTACCCCTATCCTTAGCCCCAAAGTTAGCTCTAACCTTCGCCCAAGGCTTAAACCTGGATCTAAAACTAAAATTAAGTATAAAACTCACCCTAACACTAGCCCTAACCCTAATGCTAATTGGAAAAGTAACCCTAAATCTACCCTAACCCTTAAACAAAACTAAGCCATAACCCTAACCCTTAACCTAAATCAAACCCTAAAGCTACACCTAGCCCTAAACCTAGCCCTAGTTTGAGTCTTAACCCTAACCCTAGAAATAACCCTGACACTGACTCAGCCCCTAACACAACCCTAGCTCTAAACATTGCCCTAACACTAACCCTAGAACTAACCCTAAGCAGAAACCTAGTTTTTTCATTAGCCTTTATCATTAGTTCTTATCGTACCTCTAATACTAACACAAATCCTAGCCCAAATCCAAGATGTAACGCTATTTTTTAACTCTAACCCTAACCCTAGCCCTAAACTTAACCCTAACCCTAACCCTACTTTAAACCCTATAACCCTACCTGTAACCCTATCCATTTCCCTAAGCCAAACCCTCACCCTAATGCTACCATAGTCCTAAACTTAATCCTTAGCCTACCTCCAACCTTAACTCTATTACTGGTCCTACCCTAGCCCTCATTCTAGCTCTAAACCTAACCCTTACCCTGACCCTTATTCTGACCCTAACACTAACCCTAAGTCTAAACCTGATCCTAACCTGATCCTAACACTAAACCAAAACCTAACACTTCCCATACTGGTAAACCTATACTTAAACCTAACAGTAACACTAGCACTAGACAAAACCTAATCCTAAATATAGTCATAAATCTAACCCTAGTCCTAAACAAAAACCTAGCAGTAGCCCTAACAATAACTTTTAACCTAACTTAAAGACTAACCCAATCCCTAGACGCAATGCTAGTTGTAATTCTGGCACTCACCCTAAATCTAACCCTATCCTAAACAATGACCCTTAACCCTAAAGAAACTCTAGCTGTAAACCTTATCCTAACTCAAAACCAAATCCTAACACTAGACATATTCATAAACCTGACCCTAAAACTAGCCATAAACATATTCCTAACTCTTATATTTCCCATAGCCCTAATGTTAGCCCTAACCCTCCCACAACACCTAGCCCTTATCCTAGCCCTAAACCTAGCCCTAATCATAACCCTAACCATAACCCTGGATCTAAGCCTAATCCTATGCTCACCCAAGCCCTAAATCTAGCTCAAACTCTAACCCTTGCCCTAAACTAACCTTAACCCTAACCTTAGACCTGACTCTAACCCTAACCCTCGCCCAAAACCTAACCCTAGCTCAAATGCTAATACTTAAAATAAAACTATCCCTGATACTAACCCTAAGCTTCACCCTAACCCTAGCCCTAATCATAGCCTTATACCTAGTCCTCACCTTAGCTCTAACACTATCCATTACCCTAAAGCTGAGCCTAATTATGCTAACCCTAGGCATAACACTAACCCTATTGCTAACACTAACCCAATCCATTACTCTAAATCTAACTTGAATCCTAAACCTAATCCTATCCATTACCCTATCCATAACTCTAACCCTAAAGATAATTTAATCCTTAACCCTAAAACTTAACCTAAACCAAACCCTACCTGGACTCTCACCCTAATAATACACCTAGCTTTAAACCTGACCCTAACCTAAACCTAACCCTTAAGTGTATTTCTGGCACTTACCTTAAAACTAACACTAACCATAAATCTAGACCTGACATTAGCCCTATCCCTTATCCTAGCCCTAGCCCTAACACAAACCCTCATCCTAGCACTAAACATAGCCTTAATCCTAACCCTAGTCCTAACCCTAATTCTAACCCTCACCCTAGTCCTAAACCTAGCTATAACCCCATCTCTTCCCCTAAACCTAACCCTAAACCTAGTCCTAAATGTTGCACAAATTTAGCCCTAACCCTAACACTAGCCCTAAGACTAACTCTAACTCTCACCCTAGCCCTATTTCTAGTTCTAACTCTATCTGTTATTAACCCAAACACTAGCCCTAACCTTAGCCCTATACATAGACATAGCCCTAAACCTAGATCTAACCATAACAATAAATCTAAGCCTAAACCTCACCAAACCACTAGTGCTAACACTATTGCTAATCCTAAAAGTAGCTCTGTCTGTAAAACAAAACTCTGACGAAACCCTAACCCTAACCCTAACCAAAACATAATCGTAAACTTGACATTAGACCTAATCCTAATTCTTACTCTAACTCTTACCCAAATCCTAACCCTACACCTAGCCTTAACCCTAGCCCTAATTTGAGTCTACCCCTAACTCTGATAATTAACACTGATCCTGACTCTGACAGCAACACTAATCCTATTTCTAATCATCACCATAAACCTAAACCTAATCTACACACTAGATTTAGACATAAGGCTAAACTTAACACTAGCCCTAATCATAAACCTAGTTCTAACATTAGCCCTAGTCCTATGTAATCCTAACCTAACTCAAAACCTAGACCTAATCAGAGCCCTAATCCTAGCTATAACCCTTGTCCTAACCCTAACCCTAGTCCTAATACTTAACCTAAACCTAACCATAAACCTAAACCTTGTCCTATCCCGAAATCTAACCCAAACCATAGCCCTAATCCTAACCATAATCCTAGCCCTATTACTAGCTCTAATCTTATCCATTACCCTAACCATAACCCGAACCAAATTCTAACCCTAGGCCTAGCCCTAACCATTGCACTAACTTAACCATAACCTTAGTCCTACCTGTAGCTCTAATCCAATCTATTACTCTAAACATAACCCTAAAATAATTCTATCCCTAGGCCTAAACCTAACAATATCCCTAACCCTAAACCCATTTATTACTCTAAATTTAACCTTTACCCTAAACTTAACCGAATCCATTACCCTAACCCTAACACTAACCCTAATGCTAATTTGAGCCCTAAGCTTAATCTTTAACCTACCACATACCCTAACCCTGACTCTGACCCTAATAATACCCCTACCTGTAAACCTGACCCTAACCTTCAACCTAGGACTTACAATAGATCTGGCCATAATCTTTACCCTAAAACTATCTCTAACCATAACCCTAGACCTGACATTAGCCCTATCCCTAATCCTAGCCCTAACCCTAACACAAATCCCAGCCCTAATCCTATCCCTAAGCCTAGCATTAATCTAACCCTAACATTAACCCTAGCCCTTACCCTAATTTTATGCTTTTCCCTAGCCCTAAATGTAGCTGTAACATCATACATTACCCTAACCCTAATGCTAAACCTAACACTTGCCCTAAACCTAGGCTAAACCTACCATTAACCATAGCTTTTATCTAGCCCTAATTTAGCCTTAAACCTAAACCTAACACTATTCCTAGCCCTAAAACTAACTCTGACTCTCTCCCTATCCCTATCCGAAGTTCTAAACGTATCCATTACCATAACCCAAAACCCATCCCTATCCCTAGCCCCAAACTCAAACTGAACACTAACATTAACAATAGCCCTAATTCGAATCTTAATGATAACCCTAAAACTAACCCTGACCCTGACTCGTATTTTAACAAGAACCATAGCTATAAATAAAAACTTAACCTTAAACCTAACCCTAGCACTCAAACTACCCCCAACCCTAACCCTAAAACTAACCCTAATGGTTACCCTAGTTCTTACATTGGCTGTTGCCCTAATGCTAGCCCTAACCCTAACATAAAAACTAGCCCTAAACAGAGCCCTAAACCTATCTTTAAAGATAGGTTATGGTTAACTTTTACCATAACCCTAACCCTAGATCTCAAAACCCTAAACCTAAGAGTTACCCTAGATCTATCCCTAGTCTTTAGATTAACCAAAACCCTAACCCTGTTAATAGTTTTAACCCTAGCCTTCATTTTAGCTCTAACACTATCCCAAACCCTAACCCTAACCCTGACCCTTATTCTGACCCTAACACTATACCTAGGTCTAACCCTAACCCCAACCCTAAACCAAAATTTACCATAATCCTATGCCTAGACCTAATTCTGAACCTAACTCTCAGCCTAGCCCTAACCATAGCTCAGAACTTAACCATTACACTAAACATAACCCTAAACCTAATCCTAGTTCTAACCCTCATCTTAACCCTAACACAAGACCTAATTTTAACCATAACCCTAGCCCTAACCTTTACTCTACTGTATCCTTACCCTAAACATAACCCTTAGCATAATGCTAACCCAAGCTTAACCCTAACCCTATCGCTTTCCCCAAACCTAAAATTACCCTAAAACTACCCTGAACCCTAAACTTAATCCAATCGTTACGCTAACCCTAAGCAAAATGCTAATTTGATCCCTAAAACTAACCTCAAAACTAACCAAACCCTAACAGTGACCCTAATAATTCCCCTAGCTATAAAACTGACTCTTAACCTACATAACCCTTACACTAGACCTAGCCATAAAACTAACTCTAAAACTATCCTTAACCTTAACCCTAGATGTGATATTTACCCTAGCCATAATCCTAGCCCTCACCCTAAAACAAACCCTAGCTTTTATCCTAGCCCTAAACATAGCTTTAATTTTATCCCTAACCCAAACCTTATGCCTAACCCTAACACTAACCCTAACCATAATCTTAGCCTTAATTTAACCTTATTCCTAACCCTAACCCTAGCCCAAAGACTAACTCTAACTCTCACCCTAAACCTAAACCTAGTTCCAACCCAATTCCTTACTAGAACCCTAATCCTAGCCCTGACCCTTTGTCTAACCCCAGCCCTATTCATGGCCCTGGCCATAACTCTAGATCTAACCCTAACTCTAAATCTAACCCTAATCCTAAGCCTAAACCTAAACCTAACATTAGCCATAACACTAACACTAATCCTAAAACTAGCCCTAACACTAGCCCTAGCCCTAAAACAAAACCGAGCCATAGCCGTAACCCTAACCCTTAATCTAAACTAAACCCTAACCCTACACCTAGCCCTAACCCTATCCTAATTCTAGTTCTAACCCTAACCCAAATACTAACCCTGACCCTGACTCTTACCCTAACACTAACCCTACACCGAGCCCTAACCCTATCCTGATTCTAGTTCTAACCCTAACCCAAATACTAACCCTGACCCTGACTCTTACCCTAACACTAATGCTGGTTCTAAACATCATCATCACCTTAAATCTCAACCTAACACTAGACCTAGCACTAACCCTAACCCTGTAATTAGTGCTAATCAAAACCCTACTTCATACATTAGACATAGCCTTAACCCTAGCCCTAACCTAACCCCTAACCTAGCATTAACCGAGTAGTAAACCTAGATTTAACCCTAAACTTAAACCTAACCCTAACCCCAAACTTGCCCTAATCCTATACATAACCCTAGCCCTAGCCTTAGGTCTAAACCTATCCATTACCCTAACAATAACCCTAAACCTTACGCTACCCTAGGCCTAACCCTAACCCTATCCATTACAATAAATCAAACCTAAACCCTAAACCTAACCCTGTCATTACCCTAAACCTAAAACCTAACCTAACCCAAACCCTAACCCTGACCCTGACCCTAAAAATAACCCTAGTTATAAACCTGAATCTTACCCTAAACCTAATCCTTACACTGGACCAAGCCATAAACCTAACACTAAATCTAGCCCTAACTATAACCCTAGACCTGACATTAGCCCTAGCCCTAATACTATCCCTAACCCTATCACAAACCCTAAACCTCATCCTAGCCATAAACCTAACATTAATCATAATGCTAACCTAACTCTAGCCCTAACCCTAATATTAACACTTGCCATAGCCCTAACCCCAGCCAAAGCCACATCCCTTACCCTAAATGTAACCACAACTCTAACCCTGACCCTTTTCATTACAATTGCTCTTTCCTTAGCCCTAGCTTTAACACTAGATCGAAATCTAAGTCTAACCCTAATTCAATGCCTAAGCCTAAAACTAGCCCTAACCCTGATGCTAATTCTAAAACTAGTTCTAACCCTAGCCCTAACACTAACCCTAGCTGTAATTTAGCCATATCCCTAACCTTAACCCTAACCCTAGCCCTAAGAATAACTCTCTCTCACACTGGCCCTATCACTCATTCTAATCTTATCCCTTCCCATAAACTTAACCCTATCCCATATCCTAGTCCTAACCATTGCCCTATCCTTAGCCCTAGCACTAATCTTAGATAAAAACCTGACTCTAAATTTAACCCTAAACCAAAGCCTAAGCCTAATTATAACACTAGCCCTAACCCTAGCACTAATCCTAAAAATTTCACTAACCCTAACCCTAGCCCTAAAACCAAACCGAGCCAAAACTCTAACCATAACCCTTAACCTAAACCAAGACCTAACCGTACACCTAGCCCTAACCCCAGCCCTAATTCGAGTTTTAAGCCAAACCCTAAAACTAACCCTGACCCTTACTCTGACAATAACACTGACCCGAGGTCTAAACATCACCCTAACACTAAACTTAAACCTAACAGTAAACCTAGCCCTAAAACACTAAAATTAGCCATAATCATAAGCCTAGTACTTGCATTACTCATAACCCTAACCCTAGCACTAACTTAACCCAAAACCTAGCACTAATCATAACAATAACCCTAGCCCTAAATTGATTTCTAACTGTATCCATTACCATAACCATAACCCTAACACTAATGCAAATTCAAGCCCTAAGTTTAAACATTAACCTCTCCCAAACCCTAACCCAGAACTTGACCCTAATTATACCCCTAGCTCTAAACTTAACACTAACCTTAAACCTAACCCTTACACTAGATGTACCCATAACCCTAATCCTAAAACTATCTTCAACCATAATTCTGGACCTGAAATTAGCCCTAGCACATATCTTAGCCCTATCCCTAAAAAACAAACAAACAAACAAACAAACAAACAAACAAAAACCTAGCCCTCATCATAGCCCTAAACCTAGGCTTAATCATAACCCTAAACGCTAACCCTAACCACAGCCCTAACCCTAATTATAACCCTAACGCTACCTCTAAACCTAGCTATAAAGCCATCCATTTCCCCCAAATTTGCCTTAATGCTAAACGTAAACTCTAAACTGTAACTCTGTACTCTAACCCTAACCCTAACCCTAACCCTAACCCTAGGCTTAAACTAAACACTAAAACTAGCCCTAGCCCTAATTTAGCCATATCTCTAAACCTAACCCTAACTCTATCCCTATGAATAACTCTCGAACTAGCCCTATCCCTATTTCTAACCCTATCCCTTACCATAACCCTAAACCTAGCCATAACCCTTGCCCTATCCTTAGATCTAGCCCTAACCCTAGATCTAACCCTAATTCCAAATTAAGTCCTAACACTAAGCCTAATCCTAACACTAATACTAGCCTTAATCCTAACCCTAGGACTAAAACAAAACCGAGCGTTAGCCCTAACACTAAACCTTAACTTAAACCAAACCCTAATACTACCACTAGACTTAACCCTAGCCCTAGTTCAAGTACTAAGCCTAAACTTAAAACCAACCCTGATACTGACTCATATCCTAACACTCACCCTAGCTCTAAACACCACCCTCACCTTAAACTGAACCCTAACAATAACACTATCCCTAATTCAAGACCTAACTCTAACCCTAAAACTAAGCCTGACCTTGACTCCTATTCTAACACGAACCCTAGATATAAATATCACCATAACCTTAAACCTAACCCTACCTCTAAACCTAACCCATACTCTAACACTAAAACTAACCCTAATGGTAACCATAGTTCTTACATTAGCCATGGCCCTAACCCTAGCCCTAACCCTAACATAAAACCTAGGCCTAATCTGAGCCCTAAACCTAGCTTTAACCCTAACTCTAACCATAACCATAGCCGTAACCCTAGCGCTAAACCAATCCCTTACTTAAGCAAAACCCTAAACCTAAGGGTAACCCTAGACCTATACCAAATCCTTAGGTTAACTAAAACACTAACCATCTTAATAGCCCTTACCCTTGCCCTCATTCTAGATCTATCCCTATCCAAACTCTAACACTAACCCTGATTTTTTTATTGACCTTACCATTAATCCTAGGTCTAATCCTAACCATAACCCTAACCCAAAAACTATCGTAATCATATTCCTAGAACTAATCCTGAACCTAACACTTAGCCTAGACCTAAAAATAGCTCAAAACCTAACCCTTACACTAAGCATAATCTTAACCTAACCCTAGTTCTAACCCTCACCCTAACCCTAAATAAATACCAAATTTATATATAACCATAACCCTAGCCATAACCTTAAGTCTAACTGTATCATTAACCTAAACATAATACTTATCCTAATGCTAACCCTAGGCCTAACTCTAAACATATAACTATCCCCAAACTTATAAATTACCCTAAACCTACCTTGAACCTTAGACCTAATAAAATCATTACCCTAACCCTAACCCTAATGACAATTTGAGCCCTAACCCTAAACTCAAACCTAAACCAAACCCTAACACTGAAACTGACCCTAATAATTCCGCTAGCTCTTTACCTCACTCTTACCCTATACCTAATGCTTACACTAGACCTAGGCATAAAACTAACCCCAAAACTATCTCTAAGTTTAACCCTAGAACTGATATCAGCCCTAGCCATGATACTAGCCCTAACACTAACACAAAACCTAGCCCTTATCCTAGCCCTAATAATAGCCTTAATTATAACCCTAACCATAACTCTAGGCCTAACACTAACCCTAGCCCAGATCTTAGATCTAATTTAGCCCTATTTCTAACCTTAACCCTAACCCTAGCCCAAAGACTAACTCTAACTATCACCTTAGTCCTAACCCTAGTTCTAACCCTTTATTTACTGGAACCCTAATCCTAGCCCAAACCATAGGTCTGACACTACTGCTCATAGCCCTAGCACCAACCCTAGATCTAACCCTAACCCTAAATCTAACCCTAACCCTTAGCCTAATCTCAAACCTAACACTAGCCCTAACCCTAAGGCTAATCCTAAAACTAGCACTAACCCTAGCCCTAAAACAAAACCATGCCATAGACCCCAACCTAATCCTTAATATAAACTAAGATCTAACCCTACAGTTAGCCATAACTCTAGCCCTAATTTGAGTTTTAAGCCAAACCCTAAAACTAACCCTGACCCTGACTCTGACCTTAAAACTAACCCAAGCTCTAAACATCACCTTAACCCTATACCTAAACGTAACAATAGACCTAGCTCTAACCCTAACCCTAAAATTGGCCATAATTGAAACCCTGGTACATACATGAGCCGTTAGCCTAAACTTAGACTTAACCCAAAATCTAGCCTTATTCTGAGCACTATCCCTAGATTTACCCCTAACCCTAAACCTATTACTAATCATAAGTATAACCCTAGCCGGAACCCTAGATTTAACCCTAACCTTAACCTTAAGCCTAACCCTATCAATAATCATAATAATAACCCTAGCAGTATCCCTATCTCTAACCCTATCCATTACCCTAACCATATCCCTAACCCTAATGCTAAACCTGGGCCTAAACCTAACCATATCCCTAATCCTAACCCTATCCATTACCCTTAACCTAACCTGAAACCTAAACCTAACATTATCTTTATTCTAATTCTAACTCTAATGCTAATTTGAGCCCTAACATTAAACTTTAACCTATCCAAAACACTAATCGCGACCCTGACCCGTAGAGTACCCTTAGCTCTAAATCTGAACCTAATCCTAAACCTAACTCTTACACTAGACATAGCCATAAACCTAAACCTAAAACTACTTTTAACCATAACACTAGACCTGAAATTAGCCATAGCCATAATCCTAGCCCTAAACCTAGGCTTAATCCTAGACAATCCATAACCTGAGCCCTAACCCTAATTCTATTCCTCACCCTAGCCCTAAACCTACCTATAACCTCATCCTATAACCAAAAACTATTCATAACCCTAAACCTAACCCTAACCCTCACCCTAAACCTAGGCCTAACACAAAGCCTACTGCTAATCCTAGCCTTTATTTAATCCTATCCTAACCCTAAACCTAGCCATAAACTAACTCTAACTCTTGCCCTAGCCTTAGCCCTAGTTCTATTCTTAGCCTTAATCTTAATCCTAGATCTATGGTTAAGTCTAAATCTAAACCTAACTCTAAATTTAACTGTAAAAATAAGCCTAAACCGAACCCTAACACTACCCCTAACCATAACGCTAATCCTAAAACTTGCCCTAGCCCTAGCCCTAGCCATAAACCAAAACCAAGCCATAGCCCTAGTTTAAACCCTTAACCTAAATCAAACCCTAACCCTACAACTAACCCTAAAACAAACTCTAAAACTAACCCTGACACTGACACTGAACCTAACACTAATTCTAGTTCTAAACATCACCCTAATCTAAAATTTACCCTAACACTATATCTAGCCTTAACCTAACCCTAGAACTAGCCTTAATCATAACCCTATTTTATACATTAGTCATTGTCCTAATCGTAGCCCTAACCCTAACACAAATTCTACAACTAATCCGAGCCCTAATTCTAGATTTAACCATAATACTAGCCCTAACCCTAACCCTAACACTAACCCTAACCCTATCTCTAACCCTATCCCATACACTAAGCCAAACACTAACCCAAATGCTAACCCTAGTCCTAATCCTAATCTGTAGCCTAACTTGAACTCTAACTGTAATACTAGTCTTAACCCTAGCCCTCATTCTACCTCTAAACCTAACCCTGACCCTCATCTGACCCTAACAATAACCCTAGGTATAAACATAACCCTAACCCTAAACCAAACCCTAACACTAGCCCTACTGGTAATCCTATACATATACCTAAGCCTAACACAAGAATTAGACCCAAAGCTAATCCTAAATATAGCTATAAGTCTAGCCCCAAACCTAAACAAAATTCTAGCACTAGCCCTAAAAATAACCCTTAATCTAAACCGAACACTAACCCTATCCCTAGACCTAAACCTAGTCCTAATCCTGGCTCTAACCTTAACCCTAACCCTATACCCAAATCTGACCCTAATTCTAACACTGAACCTAGCTTTAAACATGACACAAACTCAAAACCTAGACCTAACACTAGACCTAGCCATAACCCTAACCCTAAAACTAGCCCTAAATATAACACTAGATCTTACATTACCCACAGTCCTAACCCTAGCCCTAAACCTAACACAAAACCTAGCCCTCATCCCAGGCTTAAACTTAGCTCTAAGCATAAACCTTAGACTAACCCTAGCCCTAAACCTAGCCCAAACCTGAGCCTCGCCTTAGACCTAACCCTAGCTCAAAGCCTAACCTTTACACTAAACATAACCCTAGCTCTATCCTAAACCCTATCCCTAACCCTAGCCCTAATCCTAACGTTAAACCTAGCCTGAAATTTAGCTCTAACCACATCCATTACCCTACCTGTAACCCTAACCCTAATTAAAACCTAATCCCTAACACTAAACCTAACTCTAACCATAAATGTAAACCTAGACCTAAACCTAAACCTAACCCTCATTCTAGCCCTAACCATAGCTCAAACACTAATCCTTACCCTAACCTAACTATAACCCTAGCCCTAAACTTAACACTTACCCTAACCCTAAAACTTACCTTAAATCACACCCTAACCCTATCCCTAAATCTAGCACTAATCCTAGAGTTAATCCAAACAATAACTTAGCCTAACCTTAGCTCTAAACCTATCCATTACACTAAACATAACACTACTCCTAATGGTAACCCTAACCCGATTGCTAAACCTAACTCATCCATTACCATTATGTTAACAGAAACCTAAACTAAACCCTATCCATTACCCTTATCCTAAACCTAACCCTAATGCTAATTTGAGCCTTAACCCTAAACCTTTAGCTAAACCAAATGCTAAACCTGACTCTGCCTCTGACCCTAATAATAACCCTAGCCCTAAAGCTGACCTTTAACCTAAACCTAACTCTTATACTAGACCTAGCCTTAACCTAAGCCAAAATCTATATTTAAAGTTAACCCTAGACCTGATATTAGACCTAGACCTTGTCCTAGCCATAACCCTAACAGAAACCTTTTACCTAGCCCAAAACCTAGCATTAATCCTAAACTGAACCATAACCCTAGGCATAATCCTAATTCTAACCCTCACCCTATCCCTAAAGATAGCTATAACCCCACCCATTCCCCTAAACTTAACCTCAACACAAATGCTAACCCTAATTCTAGCGCAACCCCTTAGTCTAACCTTAACCCTAACTATAGCCCTAATCCTATCCCTAATTCAGCCCTAACTCTAACACTAACCTTAGCCCTAATTCTATCCCTAATTTAGCTCTAACCCTAACCCTAACTATAGCCCTAATTCTATCCCTAATTCAGCCCTAACTCTAACACTAACCCTAGCCCTAATTCTATCCCTAATTTAGCTCTAACCCTAACCCTAAGTATAACCCTAATCCTATCCCTAATTCAGCGCTAACTCTAACACTAACCCTAGCCCTAATCCTCCCCCAATTTAGCCCTAACCCTATGCCTAGCCCTAGCCCTAATCCTAGCCCTAATTTAGCCCTAACTCTAACCATAACCCTAAGACTACTACTATGACTAACTCTAATTCTCACCCTAGCCGTGTATCCCTAGTTGTAACCATATTTGTTATCATAACCCTAACCCTCACCCTAACCCTAGCCCTAGCCCTAGCCCTAACCCTAGATCTAACCCTAACTCTAAATCTAAACCTAACCCTGAGCCTAAACCTCAACCTAACACTAGCCCTAACACTGATGCTAATCCATAATCTAGCTGTAACCATAGCCCTAGCCCTAAAACAAAACCAACCCATATCCCTAACCCTTAACCTAAACCAAACCCTAACCGTACAACTAGTACTAACTTTAGCCCTAATTCAAGTTCTAACCCTAACCCTAAAACTAACACTGACTCTGACACTAACCCTAACAATAACCTTTGCTCTCAACATCACCCTAACTCTAAGCCTAACCATAACACTAGAACTAGCCCTAACCCTAACCATAAAACTAGCAATAATTGCAACACTAGTTCATACATTACCATAGCCCTAATCCTAGTCCTACCCAAACCCAAGACCAAACCCTAATCTGAGCCTTAACCCTAGCTATATACCTAACCATAAACCTAACCCTAACCCAGAACATAGCACTCAACTTTACCCTAACACTAGCCAGAATTCTAACCATAACCCTAGCCCTATCACTAGCTCTAACATTATCCATTACCGTAACCCTAACCATAACTCTAATGGTAACCCTAGGCTTAACCCTAAACTTATCTCTAACCCTAACCTATTTCATTAACTTAAACCTAACCTGAAGCCTAAACCTAACACTATCATTACCTTAACTCTAACCCTAATGCTAATTCAGTCCCTAACCCTAAACCTTAACCCAAAACAAACCCTAACACTGCACCTTCCCATGATAATATACCTAGCTCTAACCCTGACCCTACCCCTAAACTTAACCCTTATACTAGACCAAGCCATAAATCTAACCTTAAAACTATCCCTAACCATAATACTAGACCTGACATTTGCCCTAGCCTAGAATTATGATTCTATCCTAAACTTAACACAAAACAAACCCATAATCCTAACCCTAACCCTACCACTAATCCTATCCATAACCCTAGCCCTAAATTTAGCTCTAACTTTATCAATTACCCTAAATATAACCCTAAATATAATGCTAACCCTAGGTCTAAACCTAACCCTATGCCTAACAGTAACTGTATCCATTATGCTAAATCTAACCTGAACCCCCCCCCAAAAAAATCATTATCTTAACACAAAACCTAATGCTAATTCTAGCCCTAACCCTAAATCCTAACCTGATCAAAACCCTAAATCTGACCCTGACCCTAATAATACCCCTAGCTCTAAATTTGACCCCTATCCAAAACCTAACACTTACACTAAACCTAGCCATAAACCTAACCCTAAACCTAGCCCTAACCATAACCCTAGACCTGACTTTGGCCCTAACACTAATCCTAGCCCTAACCCAAACACAAACACTAGCCCTCATCCTATCCCTAAACCTAGCCTTGGTCATAACTCTAATGAACCCCAAGCCCTAACCCTAATTCTAACCTTCACCCTAGTCCTATTCCTAGCTCTAACCCTATCATTTACATGAAACCTAATGCTAAGCCTAAAACTAGCCCTAACCATAGCCCTAGCCCTAAAAATACTGAGCATAAAACTAATCCTAGGCCTAAACATAACCATAAACCTAGACCTATTAGTAGCCCTAATTAAGCCCTATACCTAACCAAACACTAAGCTTAGCTGTAAGACTAACTGTGACTCTCACCCAAGCCCTATTCCTAGTTATAACCCTATCCCTTACCATAAACGTAATCCTAGCCATAAACCAAGACCTTACAGTAGCCCTATTCTTAGCCCTAGACCTAACCCTAGATTTGATCCTAAACCTAAATCTAACTTTAACACTAAGTCTAAACCTAAACCAAACACTAGCCCTAAACCTAATGCTAAGCCTAAAACTAGCCCTAACCATAGCCGTAGCCCTAAAACAAAACTGAGCCATAGCCCTAACTTTAAAACTTAACTGAAACCAGAACCTAACCCTACACCTAGCCCTAAGCCTAGCCCTAATTCGAGTCCAAACCCTAACCCTAAAACTACTCTGACCTTAAATTTGACCCTAACACTAACCCTAGCTCTAAACGTTATACCTAACTCTACCACTAGACCTAGTCCTAACCCTAACTCTATAACTAGCCAAAATCATAACCCTAGTCCATATATTGGTCATAACTCTAAAACTGGCCCTAACTCTACCAAAACCTAGCCTTAATGCAAGACTTAACCGTAGATTTAACCCTAAACCTAAACCTAACACTAGCCCTAACCCTTACCCGAAACATAGCCCAAATCCTAGCTCTAATCCTATCCCTTACCCTAAGCTAACCCTAACCCTAATGATAAGCCTAGGCCTAACTCTAATCCTTAGCCTAACCCAAACCCTCACCCCTATTACTAGTTCTAACCCTAGCATTTATTCTAGCTCTAACCATAACCCAAACACCAAACCTAACCCTGACACTTATTCTGACCCTAACAGTAACATTATGTCTAACCTGACCCTACCCATAAACCGAAACCTAACACTAGCACTAGCAATAACCTATACCTAAACCTAACCCTAACAGTAGCCCTAGACCTAAACCTAATCCTAAATCTAGCCATATCTCTAGCCCTAGACCTAAACATAAACCTATCCCTAGCCATAATGATAAACCTTAACCTAACACAAACAGTAACCCTACCCCTAGACCTATCTCTAGTGATAATTCTGGGTTTAACCCTAACCCTAACTATAACCTGAACATTGACCCTGATCCTAACACTAACCCTAGCTCTAAACATCACGCTAATGGTAACCCTAACCCTAACACTTGATCTAGCCATAATACTTACCCAAAAAACAGCCCTAATCATAATTCTGGTTTATACATTAGTTGTAGGCCTAACACTAGCCCCAACCTAACCCAAAACCTGGCCTTAAGTGGAATGCTAACCCTAGTTTTAACCCTAAACCTAAAACTAGCCCTAATCCATACCCTAAGCCTAGATCTAACCCTAGATCTTCCCCTATCCATTACCTTAAGCTAAACTCTAAACCTAAGGCTTACCCTAATCCTAAGCCTAATCCTTAGCCTAACCCAAACACTAACCCTATTACTAGTCCTAACCTTTACCTTCGTTCTAGCTCTAACCTAACCTAAGCACATACCCTAACCCTGACACTTATTCTGAACCTAACACTAACCGCAGGTATAGACCTGACCCTAACCCAAAACTGAACCATAACATTAGCCCTATGGGTAATCCTATACTTAAACCTAAACCTAACACTATCCCTAGACTTAAACCTAATCCTAAATCTAGCCATATTTCTAGCCCTAGACCTGAACAACAACCTAGCCCTAACAATAACCCATAACCTAACCCAAACACTAACCCTACCAGTAGACCTAAGCCTAGTCCTAATTCTGGCAAAAACCCCAACACTAACTGAACAACGGCCCTGACCCTAACATAATCCTAGCTCCAAAGCTCACCCTGAACCAAAACCTAATTCTAACACTAGACCTAGCCATAACCCTAACCCTAAAACTAGCCCTAATCATAACTATAGCTCTTACATTACCCATGGCCCTAACCCTAGGCCTAAACTAACACAAAACCTAGCCCTAATCCTAGGCCTGAACATAGCCCTAAGTGTAACCCTAAACTTAACCTTAGCACTAACCCTAACCCTAAGACTCGATTTAGACCTAACCCTAGCACAAAGCCTAACCATTACCCTTAACATAACCCTAGCCCTATCCCAAACCCTAACCTAATCCTAACATTAACCAGAGCCCTAACCATAGCTCTAATTATATCAATTACCCTAACCCTAGCCCTATCCCAAACCCTAACCTAATCCTAACATTAACCAGAGCCCTAACCATAGCTCTAATTATATCAATTACCCTAACCCTAGCCCTATCCCAAACCCTAACCTAATCCTAACATTAACCAGAGCCCTAACCATAGCTCTAATTATATCAATTACCCTAACCCTAGCCCTATCCCAAACCCTAACCTAATCCTAACATTAACCAGAGCCCTAACCATAGCTCTAATTATATCAATTACCCTAACCCTAGCCCTAATCCTAACCATAATTTTAGCCCTAACACTAGCTCTAATTCTATCCATTACCCTAACCATAATCCTAACCCTAAGGCTAACCCTGGGCTTAACCCTAACCCTATTGCAATTCCTAAAACTATCCATTGCTCTAAAACTAACATGAACCCTAATCCTGAGCCTATTCATTACCCTATGCCTAACTCCAACCCTTATGCTAATCGAGCCCTAAACCTAAACCTTAACCTAAACCAAACCTTAAGCCCAACACTGACCTAATAATACACATAGCTGTAAACTTGATCCTTACTCTAAATCTAACCCTTACACTAGACCTAACAATAAATAAACTGAAACCTATCCTTAATTGTAACCCTAGACCTGACATTAGCCCTAGCCCTGATCCTAGCCCTAACCCTAACACGAACACTAGCTCTCATCCTAGCCCCAAACCTTGCCTTAATCATAACCCTAACCCTAATTCTAACCCTTTCTCTGGCCCTAAACCTACTTATAACCCCATTGCTTACCCTAATCCTAACCCAAACCCTACTCCTAACACTAAACCTAGCCGTAACCTTAACCCTAGGATTAACCCTAACACTAACCCTAGCCCTAGTCCTAAACCTAACCCTAACCCTAGCTTTAAGACTAACTAAAACTCTCGCCCTGGATCTAGCCCTAATTCTAATCCTATCACTTACCGTAACCTTATTCCTAGCCATAGGCTACAATAACCCTAGCCCTAAACTTACACCTTGCCCTAACCTTAGATCTTAGCCTAAATCTAAATTTAACACTAATTCTACACCTAAACCTAAGCCTAACACTAGCCTAACCCTAATGCTAGTTCTAAAACTAGCCATAACCATAGGCTTAGCCCTAAAACAAAACTGAGCCGTAACACTAACCCTAAACTTTTACCTAAACCAAACCCTAACCTTATATCTAGCCCTAATTTGAGTCCTAATCTTTAGCCTAAAACTACCCCTGAACCTGTCTCTTACATTAACACTAACCCTAACTCTAAACATCACCATAAACCTAAACCTTAACCTAACACTAGACCTGGTCCTAACCCTAATTCTAAAACTAGTTCTAATCATAACCCTAGATCATACATTAGCCATAACCTTAAACCTAATGCTAACCAAAACCTAGCCCAAATCTGATACCTAACCCTCGCTTTCACCCTAACACTAACCCTAACAGTAGCCCTAACACTAACCCAAACCCTAGCTCTAACCCTAGCTCTAACCTTATACTTTACCCTAGCCAAACCCCAACCCTAATGCTAATCCTATTCCTAAAACTAATCCTTAGTCTAACCTAAATCCTAACACTATTACTAGTCCTAACCCTAGCCTATTTTCTTGTAATAACCATAACCCAAATTCTAACTCTAACCCTTACCCTTATTCTGACCCTGAACCTAAACCAAACCCTAACACTAGCCCTACCCATAACCCTATATCTAAACCTAACACTAACACTGACCTAGGTCAAACCTAATCCTAAATCTAGCCATATATTTAACCAAGACCTAAACAAAAAAACTAGCCCTAGCTCTAATGATAACCCTTAACCTAAGCCAAACACTAACCTTACCTCTAGACCCAACCACTCATAATTCTGGCTCTTGCCCTAACCCTAACCCTAATCCAAACACAGACCCTGACACCAACACTAACCCTAGCTATAAAACTGATCCTAACTGAAACCTAAACCTATACCTAGCCATAACCATAAACATAACCCTTATATTACCATATATTACCATAGCACTAAAACTAGCTCTAAACCTAACACAAAACTCAGCCCTATTTGTAGGCCTATCTCTAGCCTAAAATGTAATCCTAACCCTAACCTAACCTTATCCCTTCCCCCAAGCCTAACCCTAACGCTAATACTAAACCTTGCCTTAGACGTAACTAGATAAAACCCAAAACCGAATCCTAAACATAAATCTAGCCCTATTCGTAAACATAAACCTAGCCCTATCCCTAAACCTAATCCTAATCCTAGCCCTAATCATAATTTTAACACTAGCCCTAATACTATCTCTAAAATAATCCATTACCCTAAACCAAACCTTAACCCTAATGATAACTCTAGCACTAATCCTTATTGTAAACCTAATCCTAGACCTAACCCTAAAGCTAACCCTCATCATCGCCTTAACCCTAGATGAAACTCTAACCCTTACTCTAACACTAAAGCTAGCCCTAACCTTAACACTAACCCTAAACCTAAAATTACCCCTAACCTAACCTGACATCTAACCCCATCCATTTCCCTAACTCAAATGATAATCTTAGCCCAAACCTTAACACTAACCCTAAACCTAAAACTACCCCTAACCCCAACCCAACATCTAACCCTATCCATTAACCTAACTCTAAACATAACCTTAGCCCTAACCCTAACACTAAACCTAACCTTAACTGTAAATCTAATCCTAGACATAATCCTAAACCTAACCCTCACCCTAGCACTAACCCTAGCTCAAAACCTAACCTGTATCCTAAACCTAACCCAAACCCTAAACCTAGCCCTATCCCTAACCCTAATCCTAATGCTAGCTATAATCCTATCCAAAACCCTAGCCCTAACCCTAGCTCTAATGCTATTCATTACCCTAAAATAACCCTAACCCAAATGCTAACACTAGGCCTATACCTAACCCTATCACTAACCCTCAACCTACCATTTACCCTAAGCTGAACCTGAATCCTAAACCTAAACCTATCTATAAACCTAACCCTAATTCTAACTCTAACACTAATTTGAGCTCTAACCCTAATAATTAACCAAACACAAACCCGAAACCTGACCCTGAACCTAAAATTACACCTTACTTTTAACCTGGGCATTACCCTAAACCTAATATTAGACCTAGCCATAAACCTAACCCTATAAATATCCTTAGCTGTAACCCTAAACCTGACATTATTCCTATCCCTAAAATTTACCGTAACCTTAACACAAACCCTCACCCTCATCCTAACCCCAAATCTAGCCTTAATTCCAGCACAAACCTAAGCCTAGTCCTAAAACTAATTGTAATTATTGCCCTAACAGTAAACCTAGCTATAACCCCATCCCTTCCTCTAAACCTAACTCTAAACCTAATCTTAAACACAGCCCTAATGATAGGCCTAACCCTAACACCAATCCTAGACATATTCCTAGTCCTAATTTAGCCCTAAACTTAACCCTAATCCTAGTCTTAAGACTAACTCTAACTATCGCCCTAGCTTTATTCCTAGTTCTAACCCTATCCCTCACCATAACCCCAAAACTAGATCTAACCTTAGCCCTAACCCTAGCCATAGTCCTAACCCTAGAATTAACCATAACTCTAAATGTACCTCTAAGCCTAAACTCACCCTATCACTAGCAATAACACTAAGATTAATTGTAAAAATACCCTTACCTTTAGCCTTAGCCCTAAAACATAACGAGTGGTAGCACTAACCCTCACCTTTAACCTAAACCAAATACTAAACCTACATCTAGCCCAAAGCCTAGCCCTAGTTCGAGTCCTATCCAAAACCCTAAAACTAACCCTGACCCTGACTCTGAACCTAACACTAAACCTAGCTCAAAACATCACCCTCAACTTAAACCTAACCATAAAACTAGACTCAGCCCTAACCATAATCCTAAAATTAGCCCTAATTATAACCCTAGTTCTTACATTAGCTGTATCCCTAAAACTAGCCATAATGTAACCCAAAATCTAGCCATAATGCGAGCCCCAACCCTAGCCATAACAGTAACTCTAAACCTAAACCAAGTCCAAACCCTTACCCTAAACCTAGCTCTAACTTGAATCCTTGCACTAACCCTATACCTAACACTAACCCTAACACCAACACTAACAATAACCCTAACCCTAACCCTAGCTCTAACCCTATCCATTATCCTAATCATAACCCTAAAGCTAACCCTTGGCCTAACCTTAACACATTCGCTAACCCTATCCTATCCATTATCCTAAACATAAACAAACCCTAAATCTAACCAAACTCTAAACCTAGACATAATACTAACCTAAAACTAACCCTAATTGTAACCCTAGTTCTTATATTAGCTGTAGCCCTAAAGCTAACACAAAACTTAGCCTAGCCCTAATCTAAGCTCTAACCCTAGCTTTAACCCTAACCATAAACCTAACTCTAGCCCTATCCCTAATCCTAACTCTAGCCCTAACACTATTGCTAACCCTATTCCTTACCCTAAGCCAAACTCTAACCCAAAAACTACCCTACTCCTAAACCTAATTCTTAGCCTAACCCAAAACCTAACACTATTACTAGTCCTAACCCTAAACCTCAATCTAGCTCTATCACTATCCCAAAACCTAACCCTAACACTGACCCTTGTTCTGACCCTAACACTAACCATAGGTCTAAACCTGACCCTAACCCTAAACCAAACCCTAACTTTGGCACTACCTGTAACCCTAGAAATAAACCTTATCCTAACACTAGACCCAGACCTACACTTAATCCTTTATCTAATGATAACTCTAGTAGCCCTAAACAAAAACTTAGTCCTAGCCCTAATAATAACCCTTAACCTAACCGAAACACTAACAATACCCCTAGACCAAACCCTAGTCCTAATGGTGGGCCTAACAATAAACCTAACCCTAAACCAAACACTGACTCTTACCCTAACACAAACCCTAACTCTAAAACTTATCCTAACACAAACCCTAACTCTAAAACTTATCCTAACAAAAAACACAACCCTAACACTAGACCTAGCCATATCACTAACCCTGAAACTAGCCATCATCAAAGGCCAAAACCTACCTCTAACTCTATCCATTACCCTAAACCTAACCCTAACCCTAATGCTAACCCTAGCTCTAACCCTCACAGTGACTCTAACCCTAATCCTCCTCCTAGTCCAAACACTAGCTCAATCCCTAACCCTTAAACTTAACCTGATGCTAACACTAACCCATGGCCTAAACCTAAACATAACCTTAACCCTAGGCCTAATCCTAAACTTAACACTGTCCCTAACCTAGCTCTAAGCCTACATATTACCCAAACTCTAACCTTAATCTTAATGATAATCCTACCCCTAACTCTAGCTCTAATCCTACCCATTAACCAAACCCTAACCCTAACCCTGAGGATAACCCTAGCCCTGACCCTAAATCTACCCTAACCCTAACCCTGATGATAACCCTAGCCCTGACTTTAAATCTACCCTAAACTTAACCCTAGAAATAACCATAAACTTAACCCGTGTCATGGAGCTAACCCTTGCTCAAACCCTAACCATTACCCTAAACCTAGCCCTAAACCTATCCCTAACCCTAACCTTAAGCCTAAACTTAATCTTAACTCTAACCCTAACATGACATCAAACCCTATCCAATACCCTAAACCTAATGATAACCCTAGCCTTAACCTTAAAACTAACCTTGACACTAACCATAAATATAACCTAGATGTAACCCTAAACCTAACCCTTGCCCTAGTGCTAACCATAGCTGAAAGTCTAAACCATAACCTAAACCTAAACCTAACCCTAACCCTAGGCCTAACCCTAACTCTAGCCCTAATAATAAACATGACCCTAGCCCTAATCCTATCCCTTACTCAAAGCATAACCATAACCCTAAGGCTAACCCTATGCCTAACCCTAACCATTTTGCTCACTCTAATACTATCAATTACCCTATGTGGTGAGCCGTTTCTGCAGACTGCGGTCGCCATTACAAGATGGCGCTGGCTCCGCTGTGGTTTGTAACAAACAACTCCTTATTTGGGAGAGTTGGTGCGTGGTTTTTGACACCCTATGAGAAAGCTCCACGTGGCAGCTTTGCATTGGGGTTTGAGATGCTTTATTAAGGCTGGGAGAGGCATCCGGAGGAAGAAGATAGGAGATTGAGG
The DNA here is from genome assembly GCA_002406435.1 of Spermophilus dauricus. Classification (NCBI taxonomy): domain Eukaryota; kingdom Metazoa; phylum Chordata; class Mammalia; order Rodentia; family Sciuridae; genus Spermophilus; species Spermophilus dauricus. Next base: position 137,136 of record KZ295725.1, on the reverse strand, counting down.
ATAAGAGAAAGAACAGGAGGAGAAAGAGAAGGAGCAGAAGCTGAGAGGACTTGGATATGCCCAAGCTCCTCAGATCAGCTGCAGACATTTATTCTGGAAGGACCCGGAAGGACATAGTGGTAATTTTCAGCCTTATGTGCTTGATTTACCTATCTCTTTATGGGGTCGTGACCTGATGAAAGACATGGGGTTCACTCTTGGTAATGACTATTCCCCAGTGTCCCAACAAATTATGCAAAATATGGGGTATAGGTCAGGTCTAGGACTAGGAAAACATTTGCAGGGACGCAAACATCCTATACAAGGTCATCAAAAGCTTGATAGATTTGGTCTGGGTTTTTCCTAGGGGCCGCTGAGGCTCAAATACCCATAACATGGCTCACCGAGGAGCCTGTTTGGGTGCCTCAGTGGCCTCTTCCCTCGGTTAAATTGGCAGCAGCCCATGCTCTAGTTAAGGAACAGCTTGACTTGGGTCACATCCAACCCTCTACTTCTCCATGGAATACTCCCATATTTGTCATTAAGAAAAAATCAGGAAAGTGGCGCTTACTACATGATCTACGAGCGGTTAATGCTCAAATGCAACTTATGGGGCCCATTCAAAGAGGACTGCCTCTGCTCTCCTCTGTTCCTCAAGGCTGGCACATTGTTGTTATTGACATTAAGGACTGTTTCTTTTCTATTCCGCTGCATCCTAAAGACTCGCAGCGTTTTGCCTTCACCCTTCCCTCGTGTAACCATGAGGAACCAGATCAAAGGTTTGAGTGGGTAGTATTGCCACAGGGGATGGCTAATAGTCCCACGATGTGTCAAATGTATGTGGGGAAGACACTCGCACCTCTCAGACAAAAATATTCTTCCATCAAGATCATTCATTATATGGATGATGTATTATTGGCTGCTAAATCAGAGCAGACAGTTCATGAGGCCTATGAAGAACTAGTGAGGTTGTTAGCTCAATATGGACTGCATATTGCACCTGAAAAGGTTCAAACAGGGGATTCTATTAAATATTTGGGAGCGATAATTGGGCGTGACAAACTACGACCACAAAAAATTACCATACGAACTCAAGATCTCCAAACTCTAAATGATTTTCAAAAATTGCTGGGAGATATTAATTGGATACGAGGATATTTACATATTTCTAATGTTATGCTGCAACCTTTGTATGCTATTCTTAAGGGTGATCCAGATCTTACTTCCCCTCGTAACCTCACCAAAGAGGCTAGAGCGGCCCTTATGACAGTAGAAGAAGCTATACAACATGCTACTTTATGCAGGCTCCAGAATGATAAACCTTTCCAGTTATGTGTGCTTGCCACTATGCGGCAGCCTACTGGAGTACTATGGCAAGATGGACCTTTGCTGTGGATCCACCCACATGTATCCCCAGGAAAATCCTTAGAATATTATCCTGATGCTGTTGCAGCATTAGCACTTAAAGGGATTCAACAAAGTATTCAATTTTTCGGACAATCACCTTCTTCTCTCATTATACCCTATACTAAAGCTCAACTTAGTGTTTTGTGTGTTACTCTAGATAACTGGGCTATTTTATGTTGCTCGTTTCAAGGGGATATTGATAATCATTACCCTTCTCATCCGTTACTCCATTTTGTTAAAGAACATCCTATCATTTTCCCTAAAGTAACTTCATCCAGTCCAATTCCGGGGGCTGTTAACATTTTTACTGATGGTTCCAAGTCCGGAGTGGGAGCTTATGTAATCAATGATTCTCCCCCTGTCCAGCATCAGTTTACTCCTGGAAATCCACAATGGGTAGAACTGCAAATTGTTATTGAAGTTTTTAAACAGTGTTCTTTTCCCTTTAATCTTATTTCGGATTCCATCTATGTGGTGCAAGCACTAAAAATCCTGGAGGTTGTGGGAGCTATTAGTGATACCCGTAATGTATCTGCATACTTTAATCAACTTCAACAGCTTATCTGTAGCCGCTCTGCTCCTTTTTATCCAGTGCATATCCGAGCTCATTCCTCTCTTCCTGGTCCGTTATCGCAGGGTAATGCCTGTGCGGACTCAGCCACTAGAGGTAAGTTGATCTGTTTGGCTTCCTCCTTAGAGGAGGCTAAATTGTTTCACCAAAATTTCCATGTTAATGCTTTAACGCTGCGCAGGCATTTTTCCATTTCAAGAGCAGATGCTCGGCAGATTATATTACACTGTCCCCACTGTGTCACATTTCTTCATCCCCCTACTTATGGAGTAAACCCACGGGGATTGAAACCATTAGTTGTCTGGCAGATGGATGTGACACACATACCCGACTTTGGTAACCTCAAGTATGTCCATGTTTCTGTTGATACGTACTCTGGAATTATTCATGCTTCTGCTTTATCAGGAGAAAAGGCACGTAATGTCATTACTCATTGCCTGGAGGCCTGGGCGGCGTGGGGTGCACCTGCGTCCCTTAAGACTGATAATGGACCTGCCTATACTGGCAGACAATTCACATCTTTTTGTTCTACTATGGGAGTGCAACTTACTCATGGTTTACCTTACAATCCTCAAGGGCAAGGCATTGTTGAGCGTGCTCATCGCACCTTAAAGGAAACTTTACAAAAACAAAAAGGGGGAATAGGAGCTGAACATACTCCTAAAGAACGCCTGTCCTTAGCCCTCTTTACCATCAACTTTTTGAATTTGGATATTCATGGTCGCTCTGCGGCCGATAGACATGTGTCCCCTCAGCCTTCTGTGATTGGCTATGTTAAGTGGAAAGATGTTCTTACGGGCCAATGGAACGGCCCCGACCCCGTGCTGACATGGGCACGAGGATCTGTATGTGTTTTTCCCCAGAACCGCACGGAACCATTGTGGGTCCCTGAACGTCTGACAAGAAGAGTCTTGACGCCAGCTACCCAGCAACAAGAAACACCACAGCAATCCCGCGATGAGGATCTTCATCCTGCTGAGTGCTCTGGCACTGGTGCTGGTGCCGATGACACGGACGACACCAATGTAGTGATGGGCAGTGGCACGGGCTTGGCCGATGCCGATGCCGGATCATGACAAGCTCTTGCAGCTTTAGAAAATGGCAACTCACCTCAAGTTTGGCTTGCGTAGATTAAACAGTAAATCTTTGACATGGTCGTTGCACCCCAAGTTTTACGAACATTGCACTGGGAACGACATGTCTTTCTTTGTCTTATCTTAGTGTCGGAAAGCCCTTGCACTCTGCCGGCTTTACTGCCATTGCACGCAGAAGGGTTTCCACACTAGTGCTTTTCTATCACTTTACAACCCGTGCCTTTCTTTTGGGGTGTCACCAACTTGTTTATTGTTGTATTTCTAAACAGCCACAGTTCAGCCTCGGCTATCCCCCTTCGTCCATCACGATACAGGATGCGAGGCAAGGCACTGCACTTGAGTGATCCTTGAAGTGGACCTCAAGGAGAGCATGTCCTATTGCATGCGGGTTAGACGCGTACACGCCCCGTCCCACGGAAAAAGGCGTCGGCTGATATGGCCTCAGATCTGGGGAAGGCGCCTCCTTGGGGCTGAGCCATACTATGCAGCCACTTCTGCACAGTGGGATAGGACCTCTACTCTCGCCTGTATTGTTTTTAGAAAACAAACGGGGGAACTGTGGTGAGCCGTTTCTGCAGACTGCGGTCGCCATTACAAGATGGCGCTGGCTCCGCTGTGGTTTGTAACAAACAACTCCTTATTTGGGAGAGTTGGTGCGTGGTTTTTGACACCCTATGAGAAAGCTCCACGTGGCAGCTTTGCATTGGGGTTTGAGATGCTTTATTAAGGCTGGGAGAGGCATCCGGAGGAAGAAGTTAAGAGAGAAGTTGAAGAGAAGTTAAGAGAGAAGTTAGGAGGGAGAGGATAAGAGAAGAACTCTCGAGAGCCTGAATAAACAGCTGTAAGAAGATTCCCGGTGTTGCGTCTTCCTTGCGGGCAAGGGGGTCGCGACAACCCTACACCTAACAAGAACCCTAAACCTAAACGTATAATTACCCTAACCAAACCCTAATGCAAATTCAAGCTCTAAACCTAACCCTAACCTAAACCAAACACGAAATCTAATTCTAGCCCTAATAATACCCCTAGTTCTAAACCTGACCCTTACACTAAACCGAACCCTTACACTAGAACTAGCCAAAATCTAACCCTCAATCTATCCCTAATGTAAGCCTAAACATGACACCAGCCCTAGGCCTAATTCTTGCCATAACCCTAAATCAAATACTAGCCCTCATCCTAGCCTAAACCTAGACTTATTACTAAATCAAACCTTAATCCTAGCCCTAACCAAAACTCTAAACTTTGACCTATCCATAGTTTATTGTGTCAAGTTTCAGGAAGCTAGCACAAACCGTGTTTGATTTAGAGTTCCAAATTTATCTATCATTATAGGTGAAAACAGAGTGAAACCAAAAAATTCAAACTGTTACTGCAAACGAATGCTTCAACCAAGAATCACAAAATTTGGTGGGCCAAGTGGGATTGGTGTAGTGATCATTACCGCCAAGTACCATCAAGATTGGGTGAAAAAATGTTTTCTGAGATTTCAGAAAACTCGTAGTTTTTGTAAGCTTTGCAAAGGATTTCAAATGAAAATGTTTTTCCCAAGTCTCTGCTTAGAGCTACTTCAAGAGGAAACTAACCATAGAGAGCACACTGAGCGCTAATTCACTTTGCTTCTCTTCCTAAAAAAAGAAAATGCATTGAAACCTAAAAATTCAAACTGTTATGACAAATGTACGCTTTCTCGTAGAAGAACAAAATTTGTGGGGCCAAGTGGGATTGGTGTACTTATCACTACCGAGAAGTATCATCAAGATTGGGTGAAAAAATATTTGTTGAGATTTCAGGAAACTCCAAGTCTGTGGAAGCTTTGCAAAAGCTTTCAAATGAAAGTGTTTTACCCCAGTCTAATCTTAGGGCTATTTCAACAGTGAACAAATTATAGAGAGTGCACGGAGAACCAATTTCGTTTGTTAAATTTCAAGCAGTTACCACAAACCCTGTTTGATTTAGAGTTGCTAATGCTTTTCTCCCTAAAGGAGAAAATGCAGTAAAAACTAAAAATTTAAACTGTTAGTGCAAACGAACGCTTCAAAGTAGAAGAACAAAATTTGGGGAGGCAAGTGGGCTTGGTGTACTGATCATTATGGCCAAGTGTCATCAAGATTGGGTGAAAAAATATTTGCTGAGATTTCAGGAAACTTGTAGTTTTTTGTAAGCTTTGAAAAAGCTTTCAAATGAAAGTGTTTTTCCCCAGTCTCAGCTTCAGGATACTTCAAGAGGAAACAAACCATAGTGAGCACACTGAGAACTAATTTACTTTGTCAAGTATCATGCAGCTACCACAAACTCTGTTTGACTTAGAGTTCCAAATGCATCTCTCCCTAAAGGAGAAAACACATTGAAACCTAAAATTTCAATTACTGCAAAAGTACAATTAAACTTAGAAGAACAAAAATTAGGGGGCCAACTGGGATTGGTGTACTGATCATTAGTGCCAAGTATTGAGTGTAAAAATATTTTCTGAGATTTCAGGAAAATTGTTGTTTTTTGTAAGCTTTGAAAGGATTTCAAATGAAAGTGTTTCTCCCTAGTCTCTGCTTAGGGCTACTGCAAGGAGAAACAAACCATAGAGATAGCAGGGAGAACTACATTATTGTGTCAAGTTCCATGCAGCTAGCAAAAACCGTGTTTGATGTAGAGTTCCAAGTGCATCTATCAATATAAGAGAAAACAGAGTGAAACGTAAAAATTCAATCTGTTACTGGAAATGAATGCTTCAACCTAGAAGAACAAAATTTGGGGGGACAAGTGGGAATGCTGTACTGATCATTACCACCAAGTATCATCATGTTTGGGTGAAAAAATATTTGCTGAGATTTCAGGAAACTCGTGGACTGTGGTAGCATTGCAAAGGATTTCAAACCAAAGTGTTTTTCCCAAGTCTCTTCTTAGGTCTAATTCAAGAGGAAACAAACCATAAATGGCACACTAAGAACTAATTCACTTTGTCAAGTATCAAGCAGCTACCACAAACTCTGTTTGATTTAGAGTTCCAAATGCTTCTCTTCCAACAGGATAAGATGCATTGAAACCACAAAATTCAAACAGTTACTGCAAACGTACGCTTTCATGTAGAAGAACGAAATTTACAGGGCCAAGTGAGATTGTTCTACTGATCAGTACCACCAAGTGTCATCAAGATTGGGTGAGAAAATGTTTTCTGAGATTTCAGGAAACTAGTAGTTATTGTAAGCTTTGCGAAGGCTTTCAAATGAAAGTGCTTTTTTTTTTTTTTTCCCAGTCTCTGCTTAGGGCTACGTTAAGAAGAAACAAATGATCCAGATAGCACTGATAACTACTTTATTGTGTCAAGTTTGAAGAATCTAGGAAAAACTGTGTTTGATTTAGAGTTTCAACTACATCTATCAATATAGGAGAAAACTGAGTGAAACCTAAAAATTCAAATGGTTACTGCAAACGAGCACTTCAACCTAGAAGAATGAAATTTGGGGAGCAAAGTGGACTTGGCGTACTGATTATTACTCCCAAGTATCATCAAGATTGGGTGAAAAAAATGTTTTCTGAGATTTCAGGAAACTCGTAATTTTTTGTAAGCTTTGCAAAAGATTTCAAACGAAAGTGTTTTCCCCCAGTCTCTGCTTAGGGCTACTTGAAGAGGAAACAAACCATAAAGACAGATCTAAGAACTACTTTATTGTGTCAAGTATCAAGCAGCTACCTAAAACCGTGTTAGATTTAGTGTACCAAATACATCTATCAATGTAGGAGAAAACAGTGTGAAACCTAAGAATTCAAGCTGTTACTGTAAACAAATGCTTCAACCTAGAAAAATAAAATTTGGGGGGCCAAGTGGGATTGGTGTACTGATCATTACCACCATGTATCATCAAGATTGGTTGAAAAAATGTTTTCTGAGATTTCAGGTAACTCGTAGTTTTTTGTAAGCTTTGCAAAGGATTAAAAAGGAAAGTGTTTTCCCCCAGTGTGTTCTTAGGGCTATTTCAAGAGTGAACAAATTACAGAGAGTGCACGGAGAACAAATTTTGTTTGTCAAATTTCACACAGCTATTATAAATCCTGTTTGATTTGAAGTTCAAAATACTTCTCTTCCTAAAAAAAAAAAAAACACAGTGAAACCTAAAAATTCATAGTGTTTGTGCAAACAAATGCTTTAATGTGGAAGTACAAAATTTGGGGAGCTAAGTGGGCTTGGTGAACTGATCATTACCACCAAGTATCATCAAGATTGGGTGAAAAAAGTATTTGCTGATATTTCAGGAAACACATAGATTTTTGCAAGCTTGCAACCCCCTTCAATGAAAGTGTGTGTGTGTGTGTGTGTGTGTGTGTGTGTGTGTGTGTTTCCAGTCTCTGCTTAGGGATACATCAAGAGGAAACAAATCATAGAGATAAAACTGAGAAGTATTTTATTTTGTCAAGTTGCAAAGAGCTACTACAAACCATGTTGTATTTAGAGTTCCAAATTCATCTATCTATATAAAAGAAAACAGAGTGAAACCTAAAAATTCGAACAGTTACTTCAAACGAATGCTTCAATATAGAAGAACATAACTTGGTGAGCCAAGTGGAATTGGTGCACTGATCATTACCACCAAGTATCATCAAGATTGGGTGAAAAACTTATTGCTGAGATTGAAGAAAACTAGTAGATTTTTGGAAGCGTGGCAACCCATTTCAAACGAAAGTGTTTTTTGTCATTCTCTGCTTAGGGTTTCTTGAAAACGAAACAAACCATACAGATAGAACTCTTTTATTGTGTCAAGTTTCAAGGAGCTAGCACATTCCGTGTTTGAATTAGAGTTCCAAATTCATCTATCTATATAAAAGAAAACAGAGTGAAACCTAAAAATACAAATTTTTACTGAAAACGAATGCTTCAACCTAGAAGAACAAAATTTGCTGATCCAAGTGGGATTGGTGTACTGATAATTACCGCCAAGTATGATCAAGATTGGGTGACAAACATTGGCTGAGATTTCAGGAAACTCGTAGTTTTTTGGAAGCTAGGCAATCCCTTTCAGAAGAATATGGTTTTCGTCATTCTCTGCTTAGTGCTTCTTGAAGGGAAAACAAACCATACAGATACAACTTAGAACTACTTTATTGTGTCAAGTGTCAAGAAGCTAGCACAAACCATGTTTGATTTAGAGTTCCAAATTCATCTATCAATATAGGAGAAAACAGAGTGAAACCTACAAATTTAAACTGTTACTGCAAATGAATGCTTCAACCTAGAAGAACGAAATTCGTTTAGCCAAGTGGGATTGGTGTACTGATCATTACCACCAAGTATCATTAAGATTGGGTGAAAACATATTTGCTAAGATTTTGGGAAACTCGTAGTTTTTTGGAAGCTTGCAACCCCTTGCAGTGAAAGTGTTTTTTGTCAGTCTCTGCTTAGGGCTACTTCAAGAGGAAGCAAATCATAGAGAGAAAACTGAGAAGTACTTTATTTTCTCATGTTGCAAAAAGCTACTACAAACAATGTTGTATTTATAAATCCAAATTAATCTATTTATATAAAAGAAAACAGAGTGAAACCTAAAAATTCAAACAGTTACTGCAAACGAATGCTTCAACATGGAAGAACGAAACTTGGTGAGCCAAGTAGGAGTGGGGCATGATCATTACCAAGTATCATCAAGATTGGGTGAAAAAAATTATTGGTGAGATTTAAGAAAACTCATAGTTCTTTGGAAGCTTGGCAACCCCTTTCAAACGAAAGTGTTTTTCATCAGTCTCTGCTTAGGGCTTCTGGAAGTGGAAAAAAACCACAAAGATTGAACTTATAACTACTTTATTGTGTCAAGTTTCAAGGAGCTAGCACAAACCGTGTTTGATTTAGAGTTGAAAATTCATCTATCAATATAGAAGAAAACAGTTAAACCTAAAAATTCAAACTGTTACTGCAAATGAATGCTTCAACCTAGAATAACGAAATTTGGTGATCCAAGTGGGATTGGTGTACTGATCATTACAGCCAAGTATCATCAAGATGGGGCGAATAAATATTTGCTGATATTTCAGGAAACTTGTAGATTTTAGGAAACTTAGCGACCCCTTTCAATGAAAGTGTTATTCACCTGTCTCTGCTTAGGGCTACTTCAAGAGGAAACAAATCATAGAGACCAAACTGAGAAGTAGTTTATTTTCTCAAGTGTCAAAGAGCTACTACAAACCATGTTGGATTTAGAGTTCCAAATTAATCTATGTCTATAAAAGAAAACAGAGTGAAACCTAAAAATTCAAATTCTTACTGCAAATGAATGCTTTAACCTAGAAGAACAAAATTTGGTGAGCCAAGTAGGATTGGTGTACTGATCATTACCACCAAGTATCATCCAGATTGGGTGGAAAAACATTTGGTGAGATTTCAGGAAACTCGCAGTTTTTTTCGGAAGCTTGGCAACCCCTTTCAAAAGGAAATGGTTTTCTTCAGTCTATGGTTTATGTTAATTAGATAAGCTGTGTGGAATTTATAAACACCATTCCTGTCCTACAATAAAGGGCTCCCTCTCCTGCTGTATCAATCTACACAAGTTGCTCATCACCCACGGTTTTATTGCTGCAGCTGGACTCTGCAGATGGTGGCCTGCAATGGGAGCCCCGAGACACTCGGGGGTAAGTGAGGAGGAAAAAAGCTTCTCGTTCATAAATAGGACATGAGCAGATCTGCTTGTCCCTAGATAGGGTGAGAGGAATAATGACCATTTTGAGAGAATGGAGAAGATTGATGCAGTATGTTTGTGTCTTGTTTTGTCTTGAAATGTTGTATTGTCTTTGTGATGAAAATATGGAAGGGGTGAGAAGTAAATTACTAAGGGAAGGAGGCACCCAATGGAACGAAGAGCAGTTAGGGCATATGTTGATTGAAGCCCAGGGACTCTAGTCAAAAAGAAAAAGAAAGTTCAAAAGAAGAAGGATTATCAGGGAAAAAAGTTGTAGCAAAAGGCTATTACTAAATACTTTTCGTTACTTGAGGGTGTGTGAATCACTGCAGTGGCTGCCACATGCTTGAGTGAGTCATGGCCAAGCAAGGGCTTTCAAAGCAGCAGCAATGGGCACTTCCCTGCCCCTTGCCTGGGGAGTGGGATGCCACTGCAAGAGCCCAAATCCAGGTACAGTCTTGCAGGCTCTTGCTCCCTGTGCCCTGAAGCAGTTTGAGACTGGTACACTCCCCAGGGCCATCTGGGGCTGCCCAGGGTGCTACAGCCCACAGAAGAGGCTACCAGCATCCCTGATGTTTGGTCATTTTCAATGCAAGTAACTAAGCTACAATGGTTCTCCCACACCTGGAAGCTAATGAATAATGAGCACTATTAAGGCTTATTTCAAATGTAAAAAAAAAAAATTGTGATAATGTACTAAATTGTTCAGAAGGTTGTTTTCTTAGTGGAATACTACAGGATTTTCTTTAGCCTTCCTATCAGTGCCTGTAGAGACTAAGGTGGAAGAATTTCTAGTGTTACTGAAAACCTGAGGAGATTTCGGCTGACAAACAGATGAGTTTTCGGATCAAGCTAGCTGCCTGATGAAATTACCTGGACTGTGATTTACCTGGACTGTGAGTCAATCTATTGAGTTACTGCTTTACCTGGATTGAGACAACAAACTGTAATCTACAACAAATTGTAACTCAGTATCTTTGCTAACAGTGTCATTGCTGGTATAATTTTTCCAAGGGCTTCTTGCATGGAGCCATCAATTGGCTTGGTATTGTGGCATTTTGTATCCTCCCTTTCTGTTTGTAGCAGGTTATTTATGGTGTTTCTGTAAAAACCACTATGGTCCTTATTTAAAATAAACAAAAGGGGGAAATGTTAGAGTCTGTAAACAAGTCAGGATGGTGCCTGGCATTTTGTCAGAGAAATGTTAGAGTCTGTAAACAAGTCTGGATGGCAACTGCCAAAATGCCAGAGGGAGTGGTTTGTGAAGTAACACCATCCAGCCATTAAGTGTGGTAATTCCTTATTAGTTGACTAATGTATTTAGTTTATGTTAATTAGATAAGCTTTGTGGAATGTATAAATACCATTCCTGTCTTACAGCTCCCTCTGCTGCTGTATCAATCTACACAAGCCGCTCTTCAAACCCCGGTTATTTTGCAGCAGCTGGACTGCAGCAAGGAAACAAACCATACAGATAGAACATAGAACTACTTTATTGTGTCAAGTTTCAAGGAGCTAGCACAAACCCTGTTTGATTTAGAGTTCCAAATTCATCTATCAATATAGGAGAAAACAGAGTGAAACCTAAAATTCAAACTGTTACTGCAAATAAATGCTTCAACCTAGAAGAATAAAATTTGGGGAGCCAAGTGGGATAAGTGTACTGATCATTACCACCAAGTATCATCAAGATTGGGTAAAAAATTATTTGCTGATATTTTACGAAACTCGTAGATTTTTGGAAGCTTGGAAACCCCTTTCAATGAAAGTGATTTTCGCCAGTCTCTGCTTAGGGCAACTTCAAGAGGAAACAAATCATAGAGACAAAACTGAGAAGTACATTATTTTGTCAACTTTCAAAGAGCTACTACAAGCCATGTTGGATTTAGAGTTCCAAATTCATCTATCTATATAGGAGAAAACAGAATGAAACCTAAAAATTAAAATTCTTACTGCAAACGAATGCTTCAACATAGAAGAACGAAATTTGGTGAGCCAACTGGGATTGGTGTACTGATCATTTCCACCAAGTACCATCAAGATAGGGTGAAAAAATATTTGCTGATATTTCAGGAAACTCATAGGTTTTTAGAAGCCTGGCAACCCCTTTCAATTAAATGTTCTTCCAACAGTCTCTGCTTAGGGCTTCTTCAAGAAAAAAAACAAATCATAGAGACAAAACTGAGAAGTACGTTATTTTGTCAAATTTCAAAGAGCTACTACAAACCATGTTGGATTTAGAGTTCCAAATTTATCTATCTATATAGGAGAAAACAGAATGAAACCTAAAAATTCAAAATGTTAGAGAAAAAGGACGCTTCAATCTAGAAGATCGAAATTTAGGATACCAAGTGCGAGTGGTGTACTGATTGTAAACGCCAAGTATGATCAAGATTGGGTGAAAAAACATTTGGTGATATTTCAGGAAACTCGTAGTTTTTTGGAAGCTTTGAAACCCCTTTCAAACGAAAGTGTTTTTCGTCAGTCTCTGCTTAGGGCTACTTGAAGAGGAAAAAAAAAAAATACAGATAGAACTTAGAAGTACTTTATTGTGTCAATTTTCAAAGAGCTTGCAAAAACCGTGTTTGATTTATAGTTTCAAATTAATCTATCAATATAGGAGAAAACAGAGTGAAACCTAAAAATTCAAACTGTTACTGCAAACAAATGCTTCAACCTAGAGGAATGAAATTTCGTGAGCCAAGTGGGATTGGTGTCCTGATCATTATCACCAAGTATCATAAAGATTGGTTGAAAAAATGTTTGCTGATATATCAGGAAACTCAGTGTTTTGGAAGCTTGGCAACCCCTTTCAATGAAAGTGTTTTTTTGCCAGTCTCTGCTCAGGGCTGCTTCAAGAGGAAACAAATCATAGAGACAAAACGTAGAAGTACTTTATTTTGCAAAGTTTCAAAAAGCTACTACAAACCATGTTGGGTTTAGAGTTTCAAATTTATCTATCTATAAAGGAGAAAACAGAGTAAAACCTAAAATTTCAAATTCTTAATGCAAACGAATGCTTCAAACTAGAAGAACAAAATTTGGTTTGCCATATGGGACTGGTGTACTGATCAATATTGCAAAGTATCATCAAGATTGGGTGAAAAAATATTTACTCACATTTCAGGGAACTCAAACATTTTTGGAAGCTTGGCAACCCATTTCAGTGAAAGTGTATTTCTCCAGTCTCAATTATGGCTACTTTAAGAGGAAACAAATCATGGAGACAAAACTGAGAAGTACTTTATTTTGTAAAGTTTAAAAGAACTACTACAAACCATGTTGGAATTCACTTCCAAATTCATCTATCTATATAGGAGAAAACAGAATGAAACCTAAAAATTCAAACTGTTACTGCAAACAAAGGCTTTAAGATACAAGATTGAAAATTGAGATGCCAAGTGCAAGTAGAGTACTGATCATTAACGCTAAGTATGATCAAGATTGAGTGAAAAAACTTTTGCTGAGATTTCAGGAAACTCGTGTTATTTTTGAAGCTTGGAAACCCAATTCAAACGAAAGTGTTTTGGGGCAGTCTCTGCTTAAGGCTACTTGAAGATTAAACAAACCATACAGATAGAACTTAGAACTACTTTATTGTGTCAAGTTTAAAGGAGCTGGCACAAATGGTGTTTGATTTAGAGTTCCAAATCCATCTATCAATATAGGAGAAAACAGAATGTAACTAATAAATTGAAACTATTACTGCAAATGAATGCTTCAATAAAGAAGAACGAAATTTGGTGAGCCAAGTGGGATTTGTTTCATGATCACAAACATCTAGTATCTTGAAGATTGGGAGAAAAAACGTTTTCTGAGATTTCAGGAAACTCATAGTTTTTTGGAACCATGGCAACCTCTTTCAAACAAAAGTGTTTTTGGTCAGTCTTTGTTTAGGACTTATTGAAAAGGAAACACACCACAATGATAAAACTTAGAAGTACTTTATTTTGTCAAGAATCAAGAAGCTAGCACAAACTGTATTATATTTAGAGTTCAAAATTCATATATCAATATACGAGAAAACAGAGTGAAACCTAAAAAAATCAAATTGTAACTGCAAACGAATGCTTCAACCTAGAAGAACGAAATTTGGTTAGCTAAGTGGGATTGATGTACTGATCATTACCACCAAGCATCATCAGGATTGGGAGAAAAAACATTTACTGAGATTTCAGGAAACATAGTTTTTAGAAATGTAGGCAACCCCATTCAATGAAAGTGTTTTTCGCCTGTCTCTGTTTAGGGATAGGTCAGGAGGAAAAAAACCATACAGATAGAACATAGAACTACTTTATTGTGTCAACTTTCAAGGAGCAAGCAGAAACCATGTTTGACTTAGAGTTCCAAATTCATCTGTCAATATAGGAGAAAAGAGAATGCAACCTAAAATTTCAAACTGTTACTGCATAAGAATGCTTCAACCTAGTAGAATGAAATTTGGTGAGCCAAGTGGGACTGATGTACTGAACATTTATGCCATGTATTATCAAGATTGGGTGAAAAAACATTTGCTGAGATTTCAGGAAACTAGTAGTTCTTTGGAAGCTTTGAAACCCATTGAAATGAATGGGGTTTTCTTCAGTCTCTGCTTAGGGCTTCTTGAAGAGGAAACAAACCATACAAATAGAACTTAGGACTACTTGATAGTGTCAACTTTCATAAAGCTAGCAAAAACCGTGTTTAATTTAGAGTTCCAAATTCATCTATCAAAATAGGAGAAAACAAAGTGAAACCTAAAAATTTGAACTGTTACTGCAAACCATTGCTTCAGCCTAGAAGAACGAAATTTGGTGAGCCATGTAGGATTGGTGTACTGATCACTATCACCAAGTATAATCAAGATTGGGTAAAAAACATTGGCTGATATTTCAGGAAACTCGTAGTTTTTTGGAAGCTAGACAACCACTTTCAGAAGAATATGGTTTTCGACAGTCTCTGCTTAGGGCTTCTTGAACAGGAAACAAACCATACAGATAGAACATAGAAATACTTTATACTGTCAAGTTTCAAGGAGTGAGCACAAACCGTGTTTGATTTAGAGTTCCAAATTCATCAATCAATATAGGAGAAAACAGAGTGAAACCTAAAAATTCAAACTTTTACTGCTAAAGCATGCTTCACTCTAGAAGAACGTAATTTGGTGAGCCAAGTGGGATTGGTGTTCTGATCAGTATCGCCATGTATGATCAAGATTGGTTGAAAAAAGTTGGCTGAGATTTCAGGAAACTTGTAGTTTTCTGGAAGCTATGCAAATCCTTTCAGACAAATGTGGTTTTCGTCAATCTCTGCTTAGGGCTTCTTGAAGAGGAATCAAACCATAGAGATTGAACTTAGACCTACTTTATTGTGTCATGTTTCAAGGATCTAGCACAAACCGTGATTGATTTAGAGTTCCAAATTCATCTATCATTATAGGAAATAACAGAGTGGAACATAAAAATTCAAACTGTTACTGCAAACGAAAGTGCTTCAACCTAGAAGAACAAAATTTGGTGAGCCAAGTGGGATTGTTGTACTGATCATTACCACCAAGTATCATCAGTATTGGGTAAAAAAACATTTGCTGAGATTCCATGAAACTCGTTGTTTTTTGGAAGCTTTTCAAAACCTTTTAAACGAAAGTTTTTTTGGTCAGTCTCTGCTTAGGGCTTCTGATCATTACCGCCAATTATGATCAAGATTGGGTGAAAAATATTTTCTGATATTTCAGGAAACTCGTAGTTTTTTGAAAGCTTGGCAACCCCTTTCAAACAAAAGTGTTTTTGGTCAGTCTCTGCTTAGGGCTTCTAGAACAGGAAACAACCATACAGATAGAACTTAGAAGTACTTCATTGTGTCAAGGTTCAAGGAGCTAGCACAAACCGTGTTTGATTTATAGTTCCAAATTCAAATATAAATATAGGCGAAAACAGTGAAACCTAAAAATTCAAACTGTTACTGCAAATGAATGCTTCAACCTAAAAGAACGGAATTTGGTGAGAAAAGTGGGATTGGTGTACTGATCATTACTGCCAAATATAATCAAGATTGGTTGAAAAAACCTTTACTAAGTTTCAGGAAACTCCTAGTTTTTGGGAAGCTTGGCAAACCCTTTCAAACGAAAGGCTTTTGGTCAGTCTCTGCTTAGGGCTTCTTGAAGAGGAAGCAAACCATACAGATAGTACTTAGAACTACTTTATTGTGTCAAGTTTAAAGGAGCTAGCATGTTTTATTTAGAGTTCCAAATTCATCTATCAATATAGGGGAAAACAGAGTGAAACCTAAAAATTCAAACTGTTTCTGCTAATGAATGCTTCAACCTAGAAAAGCAATATTTGGTGAGCCAAGTGGGATTGGTGTACTCATCATAACTGCCAAGTATCATCATATTGGGTGAAAAAACATTTGCGGAGATTCCAGGAAACTCGTAGTTTTTTTGAATCTTGGCAAACCCTTTCAAAAAAAAAGTTTTTTTTGGTCAGTCTCTGCTTAGGGCTTCCAGGACATGAAACAACCATACAGATAGAACTAAGTACTACTTTATTGTGTCAAGTTTCCAGGAGCTAACAAAACCGTGTATGATTTACAGTTCCAAATTCATAATCAATATATTAGACAACAGAGTGAAACCTAAAGATTCAAACTGTTATGGTAAACAAGTGCTTCAATCTAGAAGAACGAAATTTGGTGAGCCAAATGGGATTTGTGTACTGATCATTACCGCAAAGTATAATCAAGATAGGGTGAAAAACATTGGCTTAGATTTCAGAAACTCATAGTTTTTTGGAAGCTATGCAACCCCTTTTAGACGAAAGTGGTTTTCGTCAGTCTCTGCTTAGGGTTTCTTGAAAAGGAAACAACCATACAGATAGAACATAGAACTTCTTTATTGTGTCAAGTTTCAAGGAGGGAGCACAAACCGTATTTGATTTAGAGTTCCAAATTCATCTATCCATATATTAGAAAAGAGAGTGAAACCTAAAAATTCAAACTGTTACTGCTAACAAATGCTTCAACTTAGAAGAACAATATTTGGTGAGCCAAGTGAAATGGTGTAGTGATCATTACCCCCAAGTATCATCAATATTGGGTGAAGAAACATTTGCTGAGATTCCAGGAAACTCATAGTTTTTTGGAAGCTTGGAAACCCCTTTCAGACGAATGTGGTTTTTGTCAGTCTCTGCTTAGGGCTTCTTTCACAGGAAACAAACCATACAGATAGAACATAGAACTTAGAGCTACTTTATTGTGTCAGGTTTCAAGGAGCTAGCACAAACCGTATTGGATTTAGAGTTCCAATTTCATCTATCAATATAGGAGAAAACAGAGTGAAACCTAAAAATTCAAATTGTTACTGCAAACGAGTGCTTCAACCTAGAAGAACGAAATTTGTTGAGCCAAGTGTGATTTGTGTATTGATCATTACCGCTAAGTATAATCAAGTTTGGTTGAAAAATATTTTCTGAGATTTCAGGAAATTCGTAATTTTTTTGGAAGCTAGGCAACCCCTTCCAGACGAAAGTGGTTTTTGTCAGTCTCTGCTTAGGGCTTCTTGAAGATGAAACAAACCATAGAGACAGAACATAGAAATTCTCTATTGTGTCAACTTTCAAGGAGCTAGCACAAACCCTTTTTGATTTAGATTCCAAAAACATCTATCAATATAGGAGAAAACAGGGTGAAAACTAAAAATTCTAACTGTTACTGCAAACTAATGCTTCAACCTAGAAGAACGAAATTTGGTGAGCCTAGTTGGATTGTTGCACTGAACATTACCGGAAGAATGATCAAGATTGGTTGAAAACCATTTGCTGAGATGTCAGGAAACTCGCAGTTTTTTGGAACCTAATCAACCCCTTTCAGAAAAGTGGTTTTCTTCAGTCTCTCCTTACGGCTTCTTGAAGAGGAAACAAACCACAGAGACAGAAGTTAGAACTACTTTATTGTGTCAAGATTCAAGAAGCTAGCAGAAACTGTATTTGATTCAGAGTTCCAAATTCATCTATGAATATAGAAGAAAACAGAGTGAAACCTAAAAATTCAAACTGTTACTGCTAACGAATGCTTCAACCTAGAAGATCAATATTTTGTGAGACAAGTGGAATTGGTGTACTGATCATTGCTCCCAAGTGTCATCAAGATTCTGTGAAAAAACTTTTCTTGAGATTTCAGGAAACTCATAGTTTTTTTTTTTTTAACTTTTTTTTATTGATTATTTAAAGCATTACATAGCTCATGATATATCATCTTTCATACATTTGACTCAAATTGTGTTTTTAACTCCCATTTTCACCCCAAATACAGATTGCAGAATCACATCTGTTACATATTCACATTTTTACATAATGCCATATTAGTGACTGTTGTATTCTGCTACCTTTCCTATCCCCTACTATCCCCCCTCCCCTCCCCTCCCCTCCCCTCCCATCTTCCCTCTCTACCTCCGCTGTAGTTGTTCAATTCTCTCCCTTTTTTTACCCCTCCCCCTTGCCCCTCATAACCTCTTATACTTTTATGTATCATTGAAGGTCTCCTACCATTTCCATATGCTTTCCCTTCTCTCTCCCTTTCTCTCCCCCCATTCGTCTTTGTTTACTGTAGTCTTTTCCTCATGTTCTTCCTTCCTGTTCTGTTCTTAGTTGCTCTCTTTATATCAAAGCAGACATTTGGCATTTGTTTTTTAGGGCTTGGCTAGCTTCGCTTAGCATAATCTGCTCTAATGCCATCCATTTCCCTGCAAATTCTATGATTTTGTCATTTCTTAGTGCTGCATAATACTCCATTGTGTATAGATGCCACATTTTTTTTATCCATTCATCTATTGAGGGGCATCTAGATTGGTTCCACAGTCTAGCTATTGTGAATTGTGCCGCTATAATCATTGATGCAGCCGTATCCCTATAGAGCGCTCTTTTAAGGTCCTCAGGGAATAGTCCGAGAAGTGCGATAGCTGGGTCAAATGGTGGCTCCATTCCCAGCTTTCCCAGGAATCTCCATACTGCTTTCCAGATTGGCCTAACCATTTTGCAGCCCCACCAGCAGTGTACAAGTGTACCCTTTTCCCCACATCCCCGCCAACACTTATTGTTGTTTGACTTCATAATGGCTGCCAATCTTACTGGGGTGAGATGGTATCTTAGGGTGGTTTTGATTTGCATTTCTCTGATTGCTAGAGATGGTGAGCATTTTTTCATGTATTTGTTGATTGATTGTATGTCCTCCTCTGAGAAGTGTCTATTCAGGTCCTTGGCCCATCTGTTGATTGGGTTATTTGTTATCTTCTTGTTTAATTTTTTGAGTTCTTTGTACATTCTGGATATTAGGGCTCTATCTGAGGTGTGGGGGGTAAAAATTTGCTCCCAGGATGTAGGCTCTCTATTTACCTCTTTTATTGTTTCTCTTGCTGAGAAAAAACTTTTTAGTTTAAGTAGGTCCCATTTGTTTATTCTTGTTGTTAACTCTTGGAAAACTAACAATTCAAACTGTTACTGCAAATGAATGCTTCAACCTAGAAGAACGAAAATTGGTGTGCCAAGTGGGACTGTGACATTAATTATTACTGCCACGTATGATCAAGAGTGGGTGAAAAATATTTGCTGAAATATCAGGAAACTCGTAGTTTTTTTGGAAGCTAAGCAACTCCTTTCAGACGAAAGTTGTTTTCATCAGTTTATGCTTAGGGCTTCTTGAAGAGAAAACAAACCATACAGATAGAACATAGAACTACTTTATTGTGTCAAGTTTAAAGGAGCTAGCACAAACCGTGTTTGATTTAGAGTTCCAAATTCTTGTATCAATATAGCAGAAAACAGAGTGAAAACTAAAAATTCCAACTGTTTCTAGTAAGGAATGCTTCAACCTATAAGAACAATATTTGGTGAGCAATGTGGGATTGGTGTACTGATCATTACCCCCAAGTATCATCAAGATTGGGTGAAAAAACATTTACTGAGATTTCAGGAAACTCGTAGTTTTTTGGAAGCTAGGCAACCCCTTTCAGATGAAAGGGGTTTTTGTCAGTCTCCCCTTAGGGCTTCTTGAAGAGGAAACAAAAATACAGATAGAACATAGAACTTCTTTATTGTGTCACGTTTCAAGGACCTAGCCCAAACCGTGTTTGAATTAGAGTTCCAAATTCATCTATCAATATAGGAGGAAACACAGTGTAACCTGAAAATTCAAACTCTTACTGCATAGGAAAGCTTCAACTTAGAAGAACAAAATTTGGTGAGCCAAGTGGGATTGGTGTACTGATGATAATTCCCAAGTATCATCAAGATTGGGTGAAAAATCTTTGTTGAGATTTCAGGAAAATCGTAGTTTTTTGGAAGCCTGGCAATCCCTTTCAAATGAAAGTGTTTTTGGTCTGTATCTGATTAGGGATTCTGAAAAAGAAACAAAATATCCAGAGAAAACATAGAACTCCTTTATTGTGTCATGTTTCAATGAGCTAGCACAAACCCTTTTTAATTTAGAGTTCCAAATTCATCTATCAATATAGGAGAAAACAGAGTGAAACCTAAAAATTCAAACTGTTACTGCAAACGAATGCTTCAACCTTGAAGAACGAAATTTAGTGAGCCAAGTGAGTTTGGTGTACTGATCATTACCACCATGTGTGATCAAGATTGGTTGAAAACCATTTGCTGAAATTTCAGGAAACTCGTAGTTTTTTGGAAGCTAGGCAACGCTTTCAGATGAAAGTAATTTTCATAAGTCTCTGCTTGGGGCTTTTTGAAGATCAAACAAACCATACAGATAGAGCTTAGAACTACTTTATTGTGTCAACATTCAAGAAGCTACCACAACCGTCTTTGATTTAGAGTTCCAAATTCATCTATCAATATAGGAGAAAACAGAGTGAAACCTAAAAATTCAAACTGTTACTGATAATGAATGATTCAACCTACTAGAACAAGATTTGGTGAGCCAAGTGGGATTATTGTACTGATGATTCCCCCCAGTATCATCATTATTGGGTGAAAAAATATTTGCTGAGATTTCAGGAAACTCATAGTTTTTTGGAAGCTTGGGAACACTTTTCAGACGAAAGTGGGTTTTGTCAGTCTCTGCTTAGGGCTTCTTGAAGAGCAAAGAATCCATACAGACAGAATTTAGAATTACTTTTCGTGTCAAGTTTCAAGAAGCTAGCACAAACTCACTTTGATTAAGAGTTCCAAATTCATCTATCAATATAGGAATAAATAGAGTGAAACCTAAAAATTCAAACTGTTACTGCAAATGAATCCTTCAACTTAGAAGAACAAAATTCGGTGCACCAAGTGGGATTCAAGTCCTGATCATTGCTGCCAAGTATGATCAAGATTGGGTGAAAAACATTTTCTGAGATTTCAGGAAACTCGTAGTTTTTTTTGAAGCTATGTAACCCCTTTCAGACCAATGTGGTTTTCTTCAGTCTTTCCTTAGGGCTTCTTTAAGAGGAAAAAACCATACAGATAGAACTTACAACTACTTCATTATGTCAAGTTTCAAGGAGCTAACATAAACCGTATTTGGTTTAGAGTTCCAAATTCATCTATCAATACAGGAGAAAACAGAGTGAAACCTAAAATTCAAACTGTTACTGCTAACGAATGCTTCAATCTAGAAGAACGAAATTTGGTGAGCCAAGTGTGATTGGTATACTGATCATTACCACCAAGTATGATCAAGATTGGGTGAAAAAACTTTTGCTGAGATTTCAGGAAACTCGTAGTTTTTTGGAAGCTAGGCAACACCTTTCAGACAAAAGTGGTTTTCGTCAGTCTCTTAAAGGGATTCTTGAAGAGAAAACAAACCATACAGATAGAACTTAGAACTACATTATTGTGTCAAGTTTCAAGGAGCTACCCACAACCACTTCTTTTATTTAGAGTTCCAAATTCATCTATCAATAAAGGGAGAAAATGGAGTGAAACCCAAAAATTCAAACTGTTGCTGCAAACGATTGATTCAACCTAGAAGAACGAAATTTAGTGAGCCAAGTGGGATTGGTGTACTGATCATTATCGCCAAGTATGATCAATGTTGGTTGAAAAACATTTGCTGAGATTACAGGAAACTCGTAGTTTTTTGGATGCTAGGCAACTCTTTTCAGATGAAAGTGGTTTTTGTCACTCTCTGCTTAAAGCTTCTTGAAGAGGAAACAAACCATACAGATAAAACTTAGAACTTCTTTATTGTGTCAACGTTCAAGGAGGTAGCCCAACCGTGTTTGATTTAAAGTTCCAAATACATCTATGAATATAGGAGAAAACAGAATGAAACCTAAAATTTCAAACTGTTACTGCAAATGAATGCTTCTACCTAGAAAAACCACTTTTGTTGAGTGCCGCAGTCTGGCTGGGCACAATTCAGGAGCCACTTGTCAAAAAACTAACTTTATTTTTAGAACTACACACTCCAAACAAAACAGCTCCTCATGAAAAAACCCTCAGAGCCCAACTGCCACCACCGGCTTCCCACAAGTCTCTCTCCCCCACACCAGCCTCTCCTCCTCCCCAAATCCTCCTGCTCTTGAGACTAATTAGCTGGGTCCCATGTGTGGAGCCAACGAAGTCCCCCAATGAGCAGCTCCGTGGTCTGAAAGTGCAGGGAAACAGCCAAATGCGCATCACCGCAGAGGATCCAACCAGTCAGATTTTGCTGGGGCCGCTGTGAGCCAATCATCAGCTGGCAGTCTGAAGGGCAGGGAAACAGCCCAATGAACATCACCGCAGAGGAGCCAATCAGCTAGATGTTGCTGGGGCTGCTGTGAGCCAATCATCAGCTGGCAGCTGGAAGTTTGCTGGGGTCCCTTTGGCTGTGGCTCTCAACATCTCCCCCTCTCTGTTTAAACAACAAGCATGTGGCTTGGGGACCGTGCCTGCCTTAGGTTGTCCAATACTACATATGGTCCTTACCCATCATTGCATGAGCTCTCCTTAGGGCGTCAGCCTCCTGTCTTAGGTTGGTACCATTGTAATTGGATCTTACCCGTCACTGACTACCGGTCCAGTATACAGCCACACCTGTGGAGCGGTCTTTGCACCAGCGGGGGGGTGAGGTTCTTTGCCTCACCTCTGTTGGCCCCCAAATTTTAGCTGAACGATTATGACAAACAGAAGGGAGGAAGATACACCAAGCCAATTGACGGCTCCTTTTGGAAAATTTGTACCACTGATGACATCTTCAGCAGAAATACCCCAACATTACCACAAGTCGCTGCACCGACAGGTAGTTCACAATACATACAAGTGAGTTCACAATACATACAAGTGACACATAGTTTAGGCAAGTTCTGCAAGCAGTTCAGTGATGGCTATTGCAGAAACTGTAGATTAGTTTTATCTTTGTCTTCACCAGCACTGGGATGAAGATAGGAATTCTGGCTATAATGGCTAAAGAAAAAATTATGTAACATTCCAGAAGGCAATAAAAGAAAACAATTTTCTTAACAATTTACATTGTCTTCACTGGCACTGGGATGAAGATAGGAATTCTAGCAATAATGGCTAAAGAAAAAATTATGTAACATTCCAGAAGGCACTAAAAGAAAACAATTTTCTTAACAATTTACATTATCATATTCCAGAAGGCACTAAAAGAAAACAATTTTCTTAACAATTTACATTTGAATTATTAAATATAATGAAAAGGAAAGGTGAAAGTAAACGAACAGATCTTTTAACCTCCTTTTTTGTTCACATATAAAAACAATCCTCAACAGTGGCTTACCCAATTTAAATTAAACCATTTAAATCACGTGAATAAAAAAAAATATTTGGATCCATTTTTTCATGAGCGCTCATCATATATGATATATGGACATACGTACATTCAAACATATAACACAAAACACAAGTGTGCACACATAATATAATACAACACATAACATAATAGTAAAGGCCTTATAACTTTTTACAGGTGAAATCTCCATTGCAATGTTTAAAAACTCTATAGTCAAAAAAAAAAAAAATAGAACTGATCAGCAAAACATTAACCTAGGTCTGTATGAGCTCAAAAAAACAAAATAGAACTTCATGATATGGGAAAGGGCAATAATAAAATAGATATTGAAAAAAGCATCCTGGTTCTGTCACAGATGTAAGGATAGCCAAATTGGAGTTTTGGATATCAGCTGTTATGGATTTGAGCCAAATCATCTTCTTTTTGGTCTGTAGAAATCGCTTTAGTTAATCTCTCTGGAATCCAAATCAGCTGCTGTTCTCCCTGTGGAAATACACAAACAGGCCCCCGACTCCAGACAATCACTGGGTCAGGACTTTAGTTAATCTCTCCGGAATCCAAATCAGCTGCTGTTCTTCCTGTGGAAACACACAAACAGACCCCAGACTCCTGACAATTACTGGGTCAGGACCTTTCCATTGTCCTGTTAGAATATCTTTCCAAAGTACCTTGGGCTTATGTACATTTTTTGGACACATATGCCTTTCTGCAGCACTAAGTCCTGATGAATCCAAATTTAAAAAGTTTAGAGTAAAAAGGGTTATTTTAAGTTTATCTTTGGGGAATATATACCCCTTCCCAATTCCGTCTTTTTGCTTTAATAAGTACATTTTAATAGTTTGATGAGCTCTTTCAACTATGCCTTGTCCCTGTGGATTGTATGGGATTCCTGTTGTATGAGTAATGCCAAATGATGAGTAAAATTGTTTAAAAGAGGTAGAAGTATATCCAGGGCATCAATTGGTTTTTAACTGTTTTGGAATGCCCACAGTGGCAAAATTTTGTAAGCAATGAGCTATAACATCTTTAGTTTTTTCTCCAGCATGAAGGGAGCCCATCAAAAATCCAGAAGAAGTATCAACTGTAACATGCAAATATTTTAACTTTCCAAATTCTGGCAAGTGTGTGACGTCCATCTGCCAAATATGGTTAGGTATCAATCCTCTAGGATTAACTCCAAGATTAACTTGTGGTAAAAAGGTCACACAATTTTGACATTGTTTTATTATTTGTGTAGCTTGTTCCTTAGTTATTTTAAAACACTTTTGTAAAGTATTAGCTTTGACATGGAACCTTTTATGAAAATTTATAGCTTCTTCTAGTGTAGAGAAAATAAAAAGAGAGAGTGAGAGAGGAGAGAGAGAGAGAGAGAGAGAATTTTTTTTTAATATTTATTTTTTAGTTCTCGGCGGACACAACATCTTTGTTGGTATGTGGTGCTGAGGATCGAACCCGGGCCGCTCGCACGCCAGGCAAGCGCGCTACCGCTTGAGCCACATCCCCAGCCCTGACATGGAACCTTTTATGATAATTTATAGCTTCTTCTAGTGTAAAGAAAATATGTATGCCATGTGTAGTTATATCTGCTAAATCATTGCCCAAACTAAGGGCTCCAGGCAATCCTGTATGTGCCCTGATATTTCCTATAAAGAATGGATCTTTTCTGTCCCAGATTAGACTTTGTATAGTGGAAAACAAAGAGAAAACAGTAGAAGAAGGGGAAATCCTACCAGCATCTTCAAGGGATACTATAGCATTAACTATATACTGACTATCAGAAAATAAATTAAATACAGAATCTTTAAACATCACAAAAGCTTGTAATACTGCATTAAACTCTACCTTTTGAGCCTATTGTTTGGGTACTAAACATGTAAAAGTTTTATCAGGTGTAACTATTGCTGCTGTACCATTATTTGACCCATCAGTGAATATATTTGGAGAATTCATGATAGGTGTTTGTCTTGTCATTTTTGGAAAAATTACAGGATGCAATGACCAAAAATACAATAAAGGATGAGATGGTAAGTGGTTATCAAATGAAACATTTGATTTGCACATGATTATTGCCCAAGTATTTAAGTCATTAGCTAACTCACCAATTTGATTCATAATATATGGAGTAATAATTTTATTGGGAGAAATTCCAAATACTCCCTTTGCTGTTTTTATTCCTTTGAGTATTAATTGTCCTACAGCCTCAGGATACCTAGTAAGAATAGTGTTAGGAGAATAAGATAAATGTATCCATAATAATGGACCTTCTTGCCAAAATACTCCTGTAGGAATATTTTTTGTTGGTAGTACAATAAATAATAAAGGCAAACTTATATCAATTCTATCCAAATGCATATTTTCCATATATGTTTCAATGATTTTTAATGCCTTTCTTGCTTCAGGCGTTAACATTCGGGGTGAATTTGGATCTGATGGACCTTTTAGGATATCAAATAAAGGTCCTAATTCTCCTGTTGGAATACCTAGATAAGGCCTTATCCAATTTATGTCTCCTAATAACTTTTGAAAGTCATTAAGTGATTTAAGTTGATCTACTCGTATTTGAATTTTTGGTGGACGGATCATGGTTGAGGATAATAGAACTCCTAAATAATTAATTGGAAAATTTAATTGTACTTTATCTATTGCTATCTCTAGATTATAATTTTTTAATAAGTTTGTAAGTGTGGCATAACATTCTAGCAATGTATTTTTATTTTTGTGTGCTAATAATACATCATCCATACAGTCAAATATTTGTAGTTCAGGTTTTTGATTTCTAAGTGGCTGGATTACTTTGTTAACATAAATTTGACACATAGTTGGGCTGTTAGCCATCCCTTGAGGGAGTACTTTCCATTCATATCTCTGATCAGGACCTTCATGATTTAGTGCAGGGATAGTAAATGCAAAACGTGGACTATCCTCAGGATGAATGGGAATTGAAAAAAAACAATCTTTAATATCTATAACTAAAACATACCAAGTTTTTGGTAAAGCAGACAATTGAGGAATCCCAAATTGAGCAAGTCCCATAATGACCATTTCATTATTAATGGCTCTTAAATCTTGCAATAATCTCCATTTACCAGATTTCTTTTTGATGACAAAAATGGGAGTATTATGGGGAGATACAGAAGGTTGTATATGTCCTTCCGCTAATTGTTGTTTGACCAGATCATGGGCTACTTGTATCTTTTCTTTAGTCAAGGGCCACTGAGGAACCCATACTGGTCTTTCTGATTTCCATGTAATTTTTATTGTCTCAGTGGCCCTTTGTGAAAATCCAACCCATGTCTGTCTGTTCCTTGATCTATTTGTATTGGTGCTGCTATACCTTGTTCTTGTTTTTCTAATCTTTTTCCTTTCCTAAAACCTTGTCTAGCCATAATAGTGGGTGCATTTTGATTGGTATTATTTGTTAATGTCAAACCTAATTGATCTAAGACAAGTCATCCCCATAAATTTATGGGAAGGTGATCCAATACATATGGCTGTATAGTTCCTTCACATCCTTCAGGATCCTTCCAATCTAATACCATTGCGCTTCTATCGGGATTAGTCGCCACTCCTAGGCCTCGAAGCGTTTGAGTGGCTTGTTGTAATGGCCAATGTTTTGGCCATTCTTGACGAGAGATGATGCTAAGGTCTGCACCTGTATCCAGTAGCCCATTAAATTCATGTCCTTGAATATTTAGTTTTAGCATGGGGCGAGAATCTAAATTTAAAGAAAGCATAGCCCAATCTACACCTGTGGAGCCTAATCCCTTGGAACCTCTTTCTACAGCACGAATGGAAAATTTATCATGTAGGCTTGGTATTATTAGTAACTGTGCTATTTTATCTCCTGGTGAAATTACTGATATACCCTTTGGAGAAATGGTTATATTTTTTATTTCACCTTCATAATTGGGATCAATTACCCCAGGACTTATCAAAAGTCCTTTTAGAGTAGAAGAGCTGTATCCCAATAATAAGCCTACTGTTCCTTTGGGAAGAGGTCCTATCACACCTGTGTGAATGATTTGAACTCCCATCTCTGGAGTTAGTACTGATCTGGCGGAGGCGCAGATGTCCAACCCTGTGCTCCCTCTGGTTTGTCTGATGAGGGATCTGATGGACAATGTGTCCTGGGCACTACCCTGATGAGGTTGCTGGGTTCCTCCAGTGCTCCGTATATTTGTGGTTTTGGGCCCTGGAGCAATTGGTCCCCCTGTCCATTTTTTGGCAATGGAGCCTAATGCCTTTCTCCATGATACGGTGGATAAACACCTTGTCCTTGTTCATTTTTTGATAATGGAGTACCCTCTATGGTGGTTTGAGAACGGCATTCATTAGCCCAATGTCTCCCTCTACGGCATTGTGGGCAAATACCCGGTATTCTACTCCTTTGATACCTAGTTTTTAAATCCTCCTCCTATGGGGAAATTCCTTTTAAAATGTCCTGTTTGTTCACAATCGTAGCATGTTCTTGGCCTGGCATCTAAAGCCTGTTTTACTGCAGCTGCCGCTGCTGCATTTCGCCTAGCCGTCTCCTTGCAAAATTCCTCATTGGCAACCTTCCATAACAGGTATTGACCTCCATTTAGCACAGCTTTACACATACTAGCCCAATCTGCTGGTGTCATGTTCAAGTTGTTAATGGATTCGACCAAGCTTACAGTGAAGGGTGCTTGAGGACCATAGGTTGTTACAGCCTCTTTTAGCTCCTTCACTGTTTTGAAATTTAAACCACGGTAAATTCGCTGCCCTCCTACCTCAAATACAGGGCATGTTAATATTGAGATCCTGTCTCAGGATCCCAACAATCAACTGTGGGGGTTGGGAGCCTCCTAGCATATGGAGGTGGTGCTGCTGATTGGACACTTATGCCCTCTGGTGATAGAATGGTGTTAGTAGCAGTCTCCTGTAGAGGTGGTGCTGTTGGTTGGACACTTATGCCCTCTGATAGAAAGGTGTTAGTAGCAGTCTCCTGTTGTAACTTTTGCCCTGATGGCTTTTTCTGCTTTACACTTTCTTCCTCTGTCTGACTAGTTTGAGAGACCTTCTCTTTCACTTGAATCTTTTCCTCTGTCTGACTAACTTGAGAGACCTTCTCTTTTACTTGAATCAATATGTCTTCTCCTTCCTCTACCATTGTCTGAAATGAAGGCTTTGGACTAAGGAAACCAGATACCAAAGCCCACAATGTCAATGTGCCAACTGGCAGAGTTCCTGGGATTTTTTTTTTATTCTTTCTAAATCTTCGCCATGATGGTCCCACTGTGATATATTTAACAACTCCTCCTTAAAAAGCCATGGGCTACATTTTTGTATTGTATCAACGTATGCCCTGACTGTTCTTGATTTTACTGAGATGCCTCCTTCCTCTGATCTCCCTTTAATTTCCAAACCTTGTAATTTAATCCATGTTTCCAGTAATGTTTGCTTAGAAGGCTCTGACACTGCACAAACAAAAATAATCAACAAAACCGAGACAGAATGAAATAAAAAGGGAACAACAAAAAGTCATTACAGCCTTTCTATCCTCCTGACATGTGCATCCGTCATTTCTCCCTACCTGTTCCTCAGACGTAAATAGTTGTTCCTCAGACGTAAATAATTTTTCCTCAGATGTGAGCGGTTTTTCTTCCATCTCACTCATCTCAAGGGACCGGCAACTCCAGGGACAGGCAAGTTAAAACAAAAATGAAGCAAAACAAAAGAGGAAACTTAGAATGGCTACCCATCCTCTCACCCTGCCCTCAGGGGCAAGCAGTTTACTTACCCTCAGTCGCTCCCCGTGCGAGCCACCAAATGCCGCAGTCTGGCTGGGCACAATTCAGGAGCCACTTGTCAAAAGAAACTAACTTTATTTTTAGAACTACACACGCCAAACAAAACTGCCTCCACCGGCTTTCCACAAGCCTCTCTCCCCAGCACCAGCCTCTCCACCTCCCACAATCCTCCTGCTCTTGAGGCTGAATGGCTGGGTCGCGTGGGTGGAGCCAAAGAAGTCCCCCAATGAGCAACTCCATGGTCTGAAAGGGCAGGGAAACAGCCCAATGAGCATCAACGCAGAGGAGCCAATCAGCTAGATGTTGCTGGGGCCGCTGTGTGCCAATCATCAGCTGGCAGTCTGAAGGGCGGAGAAACAGACCAATGAACATCACTGCAGAGGAGCCAATCAGTTAGATGTTGCTGGGGCCACTGTGAGCCAATCATCAGCTGGCATTCTGGACGTTTGCTGGCAGCTGGAAGTTTCCTGGGGCCCCTTTGGCTGTGGCTCTAAACAGGTGAGCTAAGTGGAATTGGTGTACTGATCATTAGCGCCAAGTGTGATCAAGATTGCTTGAAAAACATTTGCTGAGATTTCAGGAAACTCATTGTGTATTGGAAGCTAGGCAAACCCTTTCAGATGAGAGTGGTTTTCGTCAATCTCTCCTTAGAGAGATAGAATTTAGAACTACTTTATTGTGTCAAGTTTCAAGGAGCTAGCACAAACCGTGTTTGATTTTGAGTTCCAAATTCATCTATCAATATAGGAGAAAAGAGAGTGAAAATTAAATATTCAAACTGTTACTACAAATGAATGCTTTAACCTAGAAGAACGAAAATTGGTGGGCCTAGTGGGATTGGTGTACTGATCATTACCACCAAGTATGATCAAGATTGGGTGAAAAACATTCACTGTGATTTCAGGAAACTCATATTTTTTGGAAGCTTGGCAACCCTTTTCAAATGAAGTTGTATTTGATCAGTCTCTTGTTGGGGCTCTTGAAAACAAAACATACCATACAGACAGAACATAAAACTAATTTTTTGTGTCAAGTTGCAAGGAGCTACCACAACCCGTGTGTGATTTAGAGTTCCAAATTCGTCTTTCAATATAGGAATAAACAGAGTGAACCCTAAAAATTTAAAGTGTTACTGCAAACGAATGACTCAACCTAGAAGAACGAAAATTGGAGAGCCTAGTGGGATTGGTGTACTGAGCATTACAGCCAAGTATGATCAAGTTTTGGAGAAAAACATTTACTGAGGTTTCAGGAAACTCGTAGTTTTTTGGAAGCTTGGCAACCCCTTTCAAATGAAAGTGTATTTGATCAGTCTCTTGTTGGGGCTCTTGAAAAGGAAACAAACAATACAGACAGATCATAGAACTACTATATTGTGACAAGTTTCAATGAGCTAGCACAAACAGTGTTTGATTTAGAGTTCCAAAATCATCTATCAATATAGGAGATAACCGAGTGAAATCTAAAAATTCAAACTGTTATTGCAGATGAATGCTTCAACATAGAAAAACGAAATTTGGTGAGCCAAGTGGGATGGGTGGCCTGATCATTACCACCAAGTAGGATCAAAATTGGTTGAAAAACATTTGCTGAGATTTCAGGAAACTCGTAGTTTTTTGTAAGCTAGGTAACCCCTTTTAGCCGAACGTGGTTTTCGTCAGTCTTTGCTTAGGGGTACTTGAATAGGAAACAAACCATAAAGATAGAACTTAGAACTACTTTATTGTGTTAAGTTTAAAGGAGCTAGCAGAAACCGTGTTTGATATAGAGTTCAAAATTCATCTATCAATATAGGAGAAAACAGAGTGAAACCTAAACATTCAAAGTGTTTCTGCAAACGAATGCTTCAACCTAGAAGAACTAAAATTGGTGAGCCTAGTGGGAATGGTGTACTGAGCATTACCACCAAGTATGATCAAGATTGGGTGAAAAACATTTACTGAGATTTCAGGAACCTCGTAGATTTTTTTTGGTAGGTTCAACATAACATATCTTTATTAAAATTATAAATAAACCACCACAAAGAAAAACCCAAACTGAGAAACCATAACTCAAGGACATGCTGAACTTGAATTCAGGGGACCCTGAGTTGTTCAGCAATAAGCCTGGAGGTAGTGGTGTTCTAAGAACCCCCTGAAATCACAACAAATTTTGGGAATTTGCTCACATCGGCACAGTCTATTAGAGAGGGCTGATAAATTTCATTCTACTTTATTTTTCTAAAAAGTTTCTTAAGTCAGTACATAAAAATTGTACATATTAGATGAGTGGATAAAGAAACTGTGGTCTATATACACAATGGAATGTTACTCAGCATTAAAAGAGAATAAAATTGTGGCGTTTGCAGGTAAATGGATGGACTTGGAGAATATCATGCTAAACAAATTAAATCCCAAAACAACAAAGGCTGAATGTTCTCTCTGATAAATGGATGCTGATCCATAATGGGGGTGTGCATGGGAAAAAATGGAGGAACTCTTATTGGGCAAAGGGGAAGGGAACAGGAGGGGGCATGGGGGCAGGAAAGATGGTGGGATTAGATGGACATCATCACCCTAGGTACATATGTGACTGCACACATGGTGTGACTCTACAGCATGTACAACCATAGAAATTAAAATTTTTGCTACAGTTGTGTACAATGATCCAAAATGCATTCTGCTGTCATATGTACTTAATTAGAATAGTTCTAATTAGAATGAACAAATAAATAAAGTTTTTTAAAGTGTACATATTTATGAGGTCCCTGTGATGTATTGATACGTACATGCTCTGTGTAATGTTCAGACCCATGTACACACATCTCTCTCCTTGAACATTCATCATTTCCCTTTGGTGAAAACATTTCAAATCCTTTCTTCTAGCTCTCCCCACCTCTTTTAAGCTAGGAATGCTCTAACCCTGAGCTACACCCCCAGTCTTTTTTACTTTACTTTTAAGACAGATTCTTAATAAGTTTCCCATGCTGGCCTAGAACTCAGAAAACTCTGTGCTGTGTGTGGCTTCTATACAATATGTCATTGTTATCTATTGTCCCCCACTGTGCCACAGAATACCAGAACTTAATTCTGCTACCTAAGTGTAACTTAGATGGAGCACTCTTTTTTGGAGGGGTTGATGGGTTTGATTCCCATTTTAAAAGGCATATGAGCCAGGCAGGGTAGGGCATGCTTTTAATCCCAGCAACTCTGGAGGGTGAGGCAGGAGGATCGAAAGTTCAATGCCAGCTTCAATAACTTAGGTCCTAGGCAACTTAGTGAAACCCTGTCTTTAAAAAAAAGTGTAAAAGGCTGGGGATGTATCTCAGTGGTAGAGAACCCCTGGGTTCAATCCCTAGTACCCCCCCATTAAAAAAAAAGAAAAGAAAGAAAGAGACCCTGAACTGCCCTGTAATGAGATTAAGAACTAAAATCTGCTTTCCTCTAAAAAAGACTCAGAACCTTAGGATGTTCAAGTTGAGAGAACGTCAGAAATCATTTATATGAGTTGTTACTTACTTCACTTTAATAAAATCAAATGCTGGGGATGGGGTTGTGTCTTAGAGGTAGAGCACTCGCCCAGCACCGGTGAGACCCTGGGTTCGAATCTCAGCACCACACAAAAATAAATGAATGAATTAAAGATATTGTGTCCAACTACAACTAAAAAATGCTTTTTAATATCACACCATTACTTTATTAAAGTTTCCTAATAGATTAAGACAGATCCACTTAGTTTAACCACAGTGGTCAGAAAAACCCACCTCAACTTGAACAAACCTGTGATTCACACGCATTTAACAATTTTTATTTTCCTGGAACACAAAACCATAAAACACATCATGATTTTATCAAATCTAAGGCAATAATTATAATGTATGAGGCAATAAGGGGGGAAATGCTGCCAACCAAATTACAAAATGTCACTGACTATATAATCTATTTTAATTTCTGAAACATTGAAGTGTAGAAAACTATATGTTTTAGAAGGGAAGAAATATGGTATTACACAAAAGCAATGCTTTAGTATATGTGACTTTCTTTTTTTCCAGTGATTCATGGACTTTTATTTTATTTATTTATTTTTATGAGGTGTTTAGAATCAAACCCAGTGCCTCACGCATGCTAAGCCAGCACTCTACCACTGAGCCATAACCCCAGCTTCATTATATGACTCTATCTTTCTTTTTTTATGGGGGAGGGTACCAGGGATTAAACCCAGGCATATTTTTTTTAATTTTTTTTTATTGGTTGTTCACAACATTACAAAGCTCTTGATATATCATATTTCATACATTAGATTGAAGTGGGTTATGAACCCCAATTTTACCCCAAATGCAGATTGCAGAATCACGTCGGTTACACATCCACAATTTTACATAATGCCCTATTAGTAATTGTTGTATTCTGCTACCTTTCCTATCCCCTACTATCCCCCCTCCCCTCCCATCTTCCCTCTCTACCCCATCTACTGTAATTCATTTCTCTCCTTGTTTATTTTCCCATGCCCCTCAAAATTATATGTAATTTTGTATAGCAACGAGGGTCTCCCTTCATTTCCATGCAATTTCCCTTTTCTCTCCCTTTCCCTCCCATCTCATGTCTCTGTTTAATGTTAATCATTTCTTCCTGCTCTTCCTCCCTGTTCTGTTCATAGTTGCTCTCATTATATCAAAGAAGACATTTGGTATATGTTTTTTAGGGTTTGGCTAGCTTCACTAAGCATAATCTGCTCTAGTGCCATCCATTTCCCTGCGAATTCTATGATTTTGTCATTTTTTATTGCTGCATAGTACTTCATTGGTGTATAAATGCCACATTTTTTTATCCATTCATCTATTGAAGAGCATCTGGGTTAGTTCCACAGTCTACATATTGTGAATTGTGCTGCTATGAACATCGATGTGGCAGTATCCCTGTAGCATGCTCTTTTAAGGTCTTCAGGGAATAGTCCGAGAAGGGCAATAGCAGGGTCACATGGTGGTACCATTCCCATCTTTCCCAGGAATCTCCAAACTGCTTTCCAAATTGGCCGCACCAATTTGCAGTCCCACCAGCAATGTACAAGTGTACCCTTTTCCCCACATCCTCGCCAGCACTCCTTGTTGTTTGACTTCATCATGGCTGCCACTCTTACTGGGGTGAGGTGGTATCTTAGGGTGGTTTTGATTTGCATTTCTCTGACTGCTAGAGATGGTGAGCATTTTTTCATGTACTTGTTGATTGATTGTATATCCTCCTCTGAGAAGTGTCTGTTCAGGTCCTTGGCCCATTTGTTGATTGGGTTATTTGTTATCTTATTGTCTAATTTTTTGAGTTCTTTGTATACTCTGGATATTAGGGCTCTATCTGAAGTGTGAGGAGTAAAAATTTGTTCCCAGGATGTAGGCTCCCTATTTACCTCTCTTATTGTTTCTCTTGCTGAGAAAAAACTTTTTAGTTTAAGTAAGTCCCATTTGTTGATTCTTGTTATTAACTCTTGTGCTATGGGTGTCCTATTAAGGAATTTGGAGCCCGACCCCACAATATGTAGATCGGAGCCAACTTTTTCTTCTATCAGACGCAGAGTCTCTGATTTGATATCAAGCTCCTTGATCCATTTTGAGTTAACTTTTGTGCATGGCGAGAGAAAGGGATTCAGTTTCATTTTGTTGCATATGGATTTCCAGTTTTCCCAACACCATTTGTTGAAGATGCTATCCTTCCTCCATTGCATGCTTTTAGCCCCTTTATCAAATATAAGATAGTTGTAACTTTGTGGATTAGTCTCTGTGTCCTCTATTCTATACCATTGGTCCACCCGCCTGTTTTGGTACCAGTACCATGCTGTTTTTGTCACTATTGCTCTGTAATATAGTTTGAAATCTGGTATCGCTATACCGCCTGATTCACACTTCCTGTTTAGAATTGCTTTTGCTATTCTGGGTCTTTTATTTTTCCATATGAATTTCATGATTGCTTTATCTATTTCTACAAGAAATGCCGTTGGGATTTTGATTGGCATTGCATTAAACCTATAGAGAACTTTTGGTAATATCGCCATTTTGATGATGTTAGTTCTGCCTATCCATGAACAGGGTATATTTTTCCATCTTCTAAGATCTTCTTCTACTTCTCTCTTTAGGGTTCTGTAGTTTTCATTGTATAAATCTTTCACCTCTTTTGTTAGGTTGATTCCCAAGTATTTTATTTTTTTTGAGGATATTGTGAATGGAGTGTTTTTCCTCATTTCCGTTTCAGAAGTTTTGTCGCTGATATACAGAAATGCCTTTGATTTATGCGTGTTGATTTTATATCCTGCCACTTTGCTGAATTCATTTATTAGTTCTAGTAGTTTCTTTGTAGACCCTTTTGGGTCTGCTAGGTATAGAATCATGTCATCTGCAAATAGTGATAATTTAAGTCCTTCTTTTCCTATTTTTATGCCTTTAATTTCTTTCATCTGTCTAATTGCTCTGGCCAGTGTTTCGAGAACTATATTGAATAGAAGTGGTGATAGAGGGCATCCCTGTCTTGTTCCAGATTTTAGAGGGAATGCCTTTTACTTTTGGAACTATATTGAATAGAAGTGGTGATAGAGGGCATCCCTGTCTTGTTCCAGATTTTAGAGGGAATGCCTTTAACTTTTGTCCATTCAGAATGATGCTAGCCTGAGGCTTAGCATAGATAGCTTTTACAATGTCAAGGTAAGTTCCTGTTATCCCTAGTTTTTCTAATGTTTTGAACATAAAGGGATGCTGTACTTTGTCGAATGCTTTCTCTGCGTCTATCGAGATGATCATATGGTTCTTATCTTTAAGTCTATTGATGTGGTGAATAACATTTATTGATTTCCGTATATTGAACCATCCTTGCATCCCAGGGATGAATCCTACTTGATCATGGTGCACAATTTTTTTGATGTGTTTTTGTATTCGATTCGCCAGAATTTTATTGAGGATTTTTGCATCTAGGTTCATTAGAGATATTGGTCTGTAGTTTTCTTTCTTTGAGGTGTCTTTGTCTGGTTTCGGAATCAGGGTGATGTTGGCCTCATAGAATGAATTTGGAAGAGCTCCCTCTTTTTCTATTTCCTGAAATAACTTGAAAAGTATTGGTATTAATTCTTCTTTAAAGGTTTTGTAAAACTCCGCTGTATACCCATCCGGTCCTGGGCTTTTCTTGGTTGGTAGTCTTTTGATGGCTTGTTCAATTTCATCCATTGATATTGGTCTGTTCAAATTGTGTGTATCCTCCTGACTCAGTCTGGGCAAATCATATGACTTAAGAAATTTATCGATGTCTTCACTATCTTCTATTTTATTGGAATATAGGTTTTCAAAATAATTTCTAATTGTCTTCTGTATTTCTGTAGCATCTGTTGTGATATTGCCTTTTTCATCCCGTATGTTAGTAATTTGAGTTCTCTCTCTTCTTCTCTTCGTTAGCATGGCTAAAGGTCTGTCGATCTTATTTATTTTTTCGAAGAACCAACTTTTAGTTTTGTTAATTTTTTCAATAGTTTCTTTTGTTTCAATTTCATTGATTTCCGCTCTGATTTTAATTATTTCTTGCCTTCTGCTACATTTGCTGTTGTTTTGCTCTTCCTTTTCTAGGGCTTTGAGATGAAGTGTGAGCTCATTTATTTGTTGGTTTTTTCTTTTTTTGAGGAATGACCACCAGGCGATGAATTTTCCTCTTAAAACTGCTTTCATTGTGTCCCATAGATTCCGATATGTTGTGTCTGTATTTTCATTTATCTCTAAGAATTTTTTGATTTCCTCCTTTATGTCTTCTGTAACCCATTGATCATTCAGTAACATATTGTTCATTTTCCATGTGATGTTGGATTTTTTCTTCCTTCTATTATCATTGATTTCCAGTTTCATTCCATTATGATCAGATAAAATGCAAGGTATTATCTCCACCCCTTTATATTTACTGAGGGTTGCCCTATGGCATAATATATGGTCTATTTTTGAGAAGGATCCATGTGCTGCTGAGAAAAAAGTATATCCATTTGATGATGGTTGATATATTCTATATATGTCAGTTAAGTCTAGGTTATTGATTGTGATATTGAGTTCTATAGTTTCTTTATTCAACTTTTGTTTGGAGGATCTGTCCAATGGTGAGAGAGGTGTGTTGAAGTCACCCATAATTATTGTGTTGTGGTCTATTTGATTCTTGAACTTGAGGAGAATTTGTTTTATGAATGTCGCAGCACCATTATTTGGTGCATAAATATTGATAATTGTTATGTCTTGTTGGTGAATGGTTCCTTTTAACAGTATATAATGTCCTTCTTTATCCCTTTTGATTAACTTAGTCTTGAAGTCGATTTTATTCAATATGAGGATGGCCACCCCTGCTTGCTTATGAGGACCGTGTGCATGGTATTTTTTTTCCCATCCTTTCACCTTCAGCCTGTGTATGTCTTTTCCAATCAGATGTGTCTCCAGGAGGCAGCATATTGTTGGATTTGTTTTTTTTAATCCATGATACCAGCCTATGTTGCTTTATTGGAGTTTAAGCCATTAACATTCAGAGTTACTATTGATATATGGTTTGTACTTCCATCAATGTTTGATTATTTATCCTTTTTTAAAAAAAAATTTTGTTTGTTTTTCCATGATTATCTTTCCCCTCGTCCTCTGTCTTTACCGAGGCACTTCCTACTGATGGTTTTGGTTATTGTTTTTAATTCTTTGAGAACTAGTGTACCTTGACTGAGAAACAAATTCTTTGAGAACTAGTGTACCTTGACTGAGAAACAAATTCTTTGAGAACTAGTGTACCTTGACTGAGAAACAAATTCTTTGAGAACTAGTGTACCTTGACTGAGAAACAAATTCTTTGAGAACTAGTGTACCCTGACTGAGAAACAAAAGAAACTCTCTGAGAAAGCAGCTCAACCAGTTTTATGAGAATAAATTTAGGAATTAATTAAAATAGCTTTATAAGACACAGTTTTAGAATAATGTTAAAAATATTATTTAGATTCTTACGTTTAGAAATTATTAAGTCTTTAGTTATATAGGTTTCTAATATGCTTTAAGGATGATTCATAAACTTTAGGACATTTTAAATATAAGATTTAAAGGGACTTTTTTAGATGGGAACTTTAGATTAAAAATAAAGTGCAGGTGTACTTTAGGTTAATGATTAATTAGGAAACTTAGAGTCTGGTTACGTAGTTTGACATTAGTTAATAAGGAAATAACATCCTGGGAAAAATAGTAAATCTTGGGAAAATCTGAAGGATGTAAATTGGTGACATGTTTTATTGATGATTCTGTACTTTGATGATTGTATGGCTGGGGGTCATATCCTGGAAGAATGTAGATCGGTGTGCTCTCAATCATGGTTAAGGAAATGTCATGTCTTGGCAAAGTTTTAAGTTATATAATCAATGACGTATTGTGAATCTATAATGATGAGAAAAATTTTAATAAAAAGGGGACCCAGAGAAAGCAGCTTTAGCTCTCTCTCTGAAGATTGCTCAAAGGGAACGAATCCTGTCTCATCATTTTCGCCGACGCCACTCCTCCTTCGGGACTCCCTGGACCCCGCTGGGGCTGGCCCCCGGCAGTTAACCTTATTGGTTTACCACTGAATGTAATCTGTCTCCCTTATCTTGTAGCTTTTAATGTCTTCTCTTTGTTCTGTATATTGGATATTTTCATAACAATGTGTCTTGGCGATGGTCTACTGTGATTTTGTGTGCTCAGTGTCCTGTATGCATCTTCAATTTGTATATCTGTTTCCTTTTTTATTTCTGGAAAGTTTTCTGTAATTATTTCATTCAGCAGGTTACTCATTCCCTTGGTTTGAATCTCTGTAC
>KZ295725.1:0-97855 GCA_002406435.1 Spermophilus dauricus | reverse complement strand
TCCTCTTGTGTCTAGTCACTTCCCACTTTTCCTCTAGCCAGGCCCCTCTCACGGGTGCCGCTCACCACAATAATGGCTACATGCCAGGTCTGCTGCTCCTGGGAGCCCTGTTTTCATGAACGACTGGGCACACTCTTCCAGTTTGCCATTCCCTCAGACACTAAGTTTGTAGAGCTTGGGGCTGAGAATCCTCAGCGAATTTTACTTGCACTCCAGTAGCCACTCCCCCGGTAGCTGGTGCAAGGGACCTCAGGTGTCAGCACTGGTGGGAGCGGTAGTTCCACGCCGCAGGTCCCGCGCCACCTCTGATTCCCTCAGCCTGGCTATTGCGCTCACGGGAGAGCTGGGAGAGGCCCATTAGGTTTCACCGATGTGTGGAGAGGGAAGGCTAGGGAATTACACACCTGTAGCCGCAGGTTTCAATGAAGTTATCTCCTCTGCCACAGTCTGGTTACATCAGTTCTCTCCCATGCTGGTATCTCTTGCAAATAGCGACAGTTTGTTTTCCATTGCTGCGCAACCAATGCAACAGGTGGGTCCTCATTGTCTCTCCCAAGCCCCATTTCAAATCTGTGGCCACTACCTATGAAGGCTCGGTAGGCATTTACCTCCATAGGATGAGAAGGGCTGACCAGTTGTTTCAGCTGGATGGATAAGTTCTGAGTCACAGCTGTTTGTCTGCGGAAAGCAGGCAAACGGGAGCTTGAATTCAGCCAATCTGGGCTCAGTGTGTGTTCTCAGAGGCACAGACTGTGTGCCCCAGATGCACGTCAGCTCAACATTGCCTAGTGATATTCCATGGACGTTCCCATAACCCGAGAGCAAACCTCCGGCGGCCACTGCCTGCCCGGGCCCCAGGCTTCCTCCAACAGCCAAACTCGTAGATTTTTTAAAACTGGGCAAACCCTTTCAAACAAATGTGTTTTTGGCAGTGTCTGCATTGGGCTTCTTACAGAGCAAACAAACCATACAGATAGAACTTAGAACTATTTTATTGTGTCAAGTTTAAGGGAGTTAGCACAAACCGTGTTTGATTTAGAGTTCAAAATACATCTATCAATATAGGAGAAAACATAGTGAAATCTAAAAATTAAAACTGTTACTGCAGACGAATGCTTCAACCTAGAAGAACAAAATTTGGTGAGCCAAGAGGGACTGGTGTACTGAGCATTACCACCAAGTATGATCAAGATTGGGAGAAAAAGATTTACTGAGGTTTCAGAAAACTCGTAGTTTTTTGGAAGCTTGGTAACCCCTTTGAAATGAAAGTGTATTTGATCATTCTCTTGTTGGGGCTCTTGAAAAGGAAACAAATTATACAGACAGAACATACAAATACTTTATTGTGTCATGTTTCAAGGAGCTAGCACATACCGTGTTTTATTTAGACTTCCAAATTCGTCTATCAATATAGGAATAAACAGAGTGAAACCTAAAAATTCAAACTGCTACTGCAAACGAATGCTTCAACCTAGAAGACGAAAATTGGTGAGCAAAGTGGGATTGGTGTGCTGATCATTACCATCAAGTAGGATCACGACTGGGTGAAAAACACTTGCTGAGATTTCAGGACTCGTAGTTTTTTGAAAGCTAGGCAACCCCTTTCAGGCTAAAATGGTTTTGATCAGTCTCTGGTTAGGGCTTCTTCAAAAAGAAACAAACCTTACCGAGAGAACATACAGCTACTTTATTGTGTCAAGTTTCAAGTATGTAGCACAACCTTGTTTGATTTAGAGTTCCAAATTCATCTATCCATATAGGAAAAAACAGTTGAACCTAAAAATTCAAACTGTTACTGCAAACGAATGCCTCAACCTACAAAAATGAAAATTGGTGAGCCTAGTGGGATTGGTGTACTGATCATTACCACCAAGTATAATCAAATTGGGTGAAAAATATTTGCTGAGATTTCAGGTAATTCGTAGTATTTTGGAAGGTAGGTAACCCCTTTCAGAGGAAAGTGGTCTTCATCAGTTTCTACTGAGGGCTACTTGAATAGGAAAGAAACCATACAGACAGAACATAGAACTACATTATTAGGTCAAGTTTCAAGGATATAGCATAAACCGTGTTTGATTTAGAGTTCCAAATTCATAGATCAATGTCGGAGAAAACAGAGTGAAACCTAAAAATTCAAACAGTGACTGCAAATGAATGCTTCAACCTAGAAGAAGTAAAATTGTTCAGCCCAGTGGGACTCTTGTCCTGATCATTACCACAAAGTATGATCAAGATTCGGTGAATAACATTTGCTGAGATTTCAGGAAACTCGTAGTTTTTTGAAAGCTAGGCAACCACTTTCAGACGAAAGTGGTTTTCGTCAGTGTCTGCTTAGGGCTATTTGAATAGGAAACAAACCATACAGTCAACTTTCACGGAGCTAGCACAAACCGTGTTTGATTTTGAGTTCCAAATCCATCTATCAATATAGGAGAAAACAGAGTGAAACCTAAAAATTCAAAATATTACTGCAAATGAATGCTTCAAGCTAGAAGAACCAAGTTTGGTGCGGTAAGTGGGATTGGTGTACTGATCATTACCTCCAAGTATCATCAACATTGGGTGAAAAAACATTTGCTGAGATTTCAGGAAAGTCATAGTTTTTTGGAAGGTAGGCAACGCCTCTCAGACGAAAGTAGTTTTCGTAAGTCTCTGCTTAGGGCTACTTGAATAGGAGACAAACTATAGAGACAGAACTTACAAGTACTTTACTGTGTCAAGTTTCAAGGAGTTAGCACAAACCGTATTTGATTTAGAGTTACAGAATAATCTATCAATATAGGAGAAAACAGAGTGAAACCTAAAAATTCAAACTGTTACTGCAAACGAATGCTTCAAAGGAGAAGAATGAAATTTAGTGAGCCAAGTGGGATTGGTGTACTGATGTTTACCAACAAGTATGATCAAGATTGGGTGAAAAAGATTTGCTGAGATTTCAGGATATTCATACTTTTTTGGAACCAGGGTAACCCCTTTAAAACGTAAGTGGTTTTAGTCAGTCTCTGGTTAGGGCTACTTGAATAGGAAACAAACTATACAGAAAGAACTGAGAACTTCTTTATTGTGGCAAGTTTCAAGGAGCAAGCACAAACCACGTTTGATTTAGAGTTCCAAATTCATCATTCAATATAGGAGAAAACAGAGTGAAACCTAAAAATTCAAATTGTTACTGAAACCGAATGCTTCAACCTAGAAGAACGAAATTTGTTGAGCCAAGTGGGATTGGAGTACTGATCATTACCACCAAGTATGATCAAGATTGGGTGAGAAACATCTGCTGAGATTTCAGGAAAATCATAGTTTTTTGGAAGCTAGGCAATCCCTTTCAGCCGACAATGGTTTTCGTCATTCTCTGCTTAGGGATAATTGCAAAGGAAAGAAACCATATAGACAGAACTTACAACTTCTTTATGGTGTGAAGTTTCAAGGAGCAGGCACAAAACTTGTTTGCTTTAGAGTTCCAAATTCATCTATCAATATAGGTGAAAACAGAGTGAAACCTAAACATTCAAACTGTTACTGCAAACGAATGCTTCAAACTAGAAGAACAAAATTTGGTTAGCCAAGTGGGATTGGTGTACCAATGATTACCACCAAGTATGATCAAGTTTGGGTGCAAAACAGTTGCTGAGATTTCAGGAAATTCATAGTTTCTTGGAAGGTAGACAACCCCTTTGAAACATAAGTGGCTTTCGTCAGTCTCTGCTTAGGGCTACTTGAATAGGAAACAAACCATACAGGCTAATCTGAAAACTACTTTATTGTGTCAGGTTTCAAGGAGCAATCATAAATCGTGTTTGTTTCTGAGGTCCAAATTCATCTATCAATATAGGAGAAAAACCAGTGAAACCTAAAAATTCAAACTGTTACTGCAAACAAATGCTTAAACCTAGAAGAACAAAAATTGGTGAGCCTAGTGGGATTGGTGAACTGATCATTACCGCCAAGTATGATCATGATTGGGTGAAAAACATTTGCTGAGATTTCAGAAAATTTGTAGTTTTTTGGAAGCTAGGCAACCCCTTTCAGACGGAAGTGGTTTTCCTCAGTCTCTGCTTAAGGCTACTTGAATAGGAAACAAACCATACAGACTGAACACAGAACTACTTTATTGTGTCAAATTTCAAGGAGGTAGTACAAACCATGTTGGATTTAGAGTTCCAAATTCATCTATCAATATAGGAGAAAACAAAGTTAAACCTAAAAATTCAAACTGTTACTGTGAATGAATGCTTCAACCTAGAAGAACGAAATTTGGTGAGACAAGTGGGATTGGTGTACTGATGATTACCACCAAGTATGATCAAGTTTGCGTGAAACACATTTGCTGAGATTTCAGGAAACTTGTATTTTTTTGGAAGTTAGGGAACCCCTTTCAGATGAAAGT
Source organism: Spermophilus dauricus (assembly GCA_002406435.1). NCBI lineage: Eukaryota > Metazoa > Chordata > Mammalia > Rodentia > Sciuridae > Spermophilus > Spermophilus dauricus. The sequence continues at coordinate 93,468 of KZ295725.1, read as the reverse complement.
GGTTTTCATCAATCTCTGCTTAGGGCTACTTGAATAGGAAACAAACCATACAGACAGAACTTAGAATTACTTTATTGTGTCAAGTTTCAAGTATTTGCACAAACCGTGTTTGCTTTAGAGTTCCAAATTCATCTATCAATATAGGAGTACACAGAGTGAAACCGAAAAATTCAAACTGTTACTCCAAACGAATGCTTCAACCTAGAAGAACGAAATATGGTGAGCCAAGTGGGATTAATGTACTGATCATTACCACCAAGTATGATCAAGATTGGGTGGAAAACATTTTCTGAAGTTTCAGGAAACTCCTAGTTTTGGGGAATTAGTCAACCCCTTTCAGACAAAAGCCATTTTCATCACTCTCCTCTTAGGGCTACTTGAATAAGAAAGAAATCATACAGACAGAACATAGAACTACTTTATTGTGTCAAGTTTCAAGGAGCTTCCACAAACCGTGTTTGATTTAGAGTTCCAAATTCATCTATCAATATAGGCGAAAACAGAGTGAAACCTAAAAATTCAAACTGTTACTCCAAATGAATGATTCAACTAAAAGAACGGAAATTGGGGGGCCTAGTGGAATTGGTGGAGAAATCATTACCATGAAGTATGATCAAGATTAGGTGTAAAACATTTGCTGAGATTTCAGGAAATTCTTAGTTTCTTGGAAGCTACGCAACCCCTTTCAGCCAAAAGGGGTTTTCGTCAATCTACTTAGGGCTACTTGAATAGGAAACAAACCATACAGACAGAACATAGAACTACTTTCTTGTGTCAAGTTTCAAGGAGCTAGCACAAACCGTGTTTGATTTAGAGTTCCAAATTCATCTATCAATATAGGAGAAAACAGAGTGAAACCTAAAAATTCAAACTGTTGCTGCAAACGAGTGTTTCAACATAGAAGAACGAAATTTGGTGAGCCAAGTGGGAATGGTGCACTGATCATGACCACCAATTATGATCATGTTTGGGTGAAAAACATTTGCTGCTATTTCAGGAAATTCGTAGTTTTTTGGAAGCTAGGCATCTTCTTTCAGCTGAAAGTGGTTTTCATGAATCTTCTTAGGGCTACTGAAATAGGAAACAAACCATACAGAAAGAAATGAGAAGTTCTTTATTGTGTAAAGTTTCAAGGAGTTAGCACAAACCGTGTTTGATTCAGAGTTCCAAATTCATCATTCAATATTGGAGAAAACAGAGTGAAACCTAAAAATTCAAACATTTACTGCAAACGAATGCTTCAACCTAGAAGAACGATATTTGGTGAGCCAGGTGGGATTGTTGTATGGATCCTTACCACCAAGTATGATCAAGATTGGTGAAAAACCTTTCATGAGATTTCTGGAAATTTGTAGTTTTTTGGACGATAGGAAACCCCTTTCAGACGAAAGAGTTTTTCGTCAGTTTCTCATTAGGGCTACTTGAAAAGGAAACAAAACATAGAGACAGAACTTAGAAGTACTTTATTGTGTCAAGTTTCAAGGAGTTAGCACAAACCATATTTATTTAGAGTTCCAAAATCATCTATCAATATAGGAAAAAACAGAGTGAAACCTAAAAATTCAAACTGTTACTGCAATCAAAGGCTTCATCCTAGAATATCAATATTTGGTGAGCCAAGTGACATTGGTGTACTGATGTTTACCGACAAGTATGATAAAGATTGAGTGAAAAACATTTGCTGAGATTTCAGGATATTCATAGTTTTTTGGAAGCTAGGTAACCCCTTTCAAACATAGGTGTTTTTCGTCAGTCTCTGGTTAGGGCTACTTGAATAGGAAACAAAACATACAGAAACAACTAGAACTTATTTATTTTGTCAAGTTTCAAGGAGCAAGCACAAACCGTGTTTCATTTAGAGTTCCAAATTCATCATTCAATACAGGAGAAAACAGAGTGAAACCTAAAAATTCAAATTGTTACTGAAACCGAATGCTTCAACCTAGAAGAACGAAATTTGGTGAGCCATGTTGGATTGGTGTACTGATCATTACCACCAAGTATGATCAAGATTGGGTGAAAAACATTTGCTGAGTTTTCAGGAAACTCGTAGTTTTTTGGAAGCCATGCAAACCCTTTCTTCTGAAAGTTGTTTTCTTCAGTCTTTGCTTAGGGCCAATTGAATAGGAAACAAACCATAGGGACAGATCATAGAACTGCTTTATTGTGTCAAGTTTCAAGGAGCTAGCACAAACCGTGTTTGATTGAGAGTTACAAATTCATCTATCAATATAGGCGAAAAGTGAGAGAAACCTAAAAATTCAAACAGTTACTGCAAAGGAGTGCTTCAAACTCGAAGAACGAAAATTGGTAAACCTAGTGGAAATGTTGGACTGATCCTTACCAGCAAGTATGATCAAGACTGGATGTAAAACATTTGCTGAGATTTCAGGAAACTCCTAATTTTGGGGAAATTAGGCAACCCCTTTCAGCCAAAAGCGGTTTTCATCACTCTCCTCTTAGGGCTACTTCAATAAGAAAGAAATCATACAGACAGAACTTAGAACTACTTTATTGTGTCACGTTTCAAGGAGCTAGCAGAAACCGTGTTTGATTTAGAGTTCGAAATTCATCTATCAATATAGGAAAAAGCAGAGTGAAACCTAAAAATTCAAACTGTTACTCCAAACGAATGATTCAACTAAAGGAACGGAAATTGGTTAGCCTAGTGGGATTGATGGAGTGTTCATTACCACGAAGTATGATCAAGATTAGGTGTAAATCATTTGCTGAGATTTCAGGAAATTCTTAGTTTTTTGGAAGCTACGCAACCGCTTTCAGCCGAAAGGAGTTTTCGTCAGTCTGCTTAGGGCTACTTGAATAGGAAAAAAATCATAGAGACAGAACATAGATCTACTTTCTTGTGTCAAGTTTCAAGGAGCTAGCACAAACCGTGTTTGATTTAGAGTTCCAAATTCATCTATCAATATAGGAGACAACAGAGTGAAAGCTAAAAATTCAAACTGTTACTGCAAACGAATGCTTCAACCTAGAAGAACGAAATTTGGTGAGCCAAGTGGGAATGGTGCACTGATCATGAGCACCAAGTATGATCATGTTTGGGTGAAAAACATTTGCTGATATTTCAGAAAATTCGTAGTTTTTTGGAAGCTAGGCATCCCCTTTCAGCTGAAAGTGGTTTTCATCAATCTGCTTAGGGCTACTGGAATAGGAAACAAACCATACAGAAAGACATGAGAAGTTCTTTATTGTGTAAAGTTTCAAGGAGGTAGCACAAACCGTGTTTGATTCAGAGTTCCAAATTCATCATTCAATATTGGAGAAAACAGAGTGAAACCTAAAAATTCAAACAGTTACTGCAAACGAATGCTTCAACCTAGAAGAATGAGAATTGGTGAGCCATGTGGGATTGCTGTATGGATCATTACCACCAAGTATGATCAAGATTGGTGAAAAACCTTTCCTGAGATTTCTGGAAATTCATAGTTTGTTGGAAGGTAGGAAACCCCTTTCAAAGGATAGCGTTTTTCGTCAGTTTCTCATTAGGGCTATTTGAATAGGAAACAAACCATAGAGACAGAACTTAGAAGTACTTTATTGTGTCAAGTTTCAAGGAGTTAGCACAAACCATATTTGATTTAGAGTTCCAAAATCATATATTAATAAAGGAGAAAACAGAGTGAAACCTAAAAATTCAAACTGTTACTGCAATCAAAGGCTTCACCCTAGAATATCGATATTTGGTGAGCCAAGTGGCATTGGTGTACTGATGTTTACCAACAAGTAAGATCAAGATTGAGTGAAAAACATTTGCTGAAATTTCAGGATATTCATAGTTTTTTGGAAGCTAGGTAACCCCTTTCAAACGTAGGTGGTTTTCGACAGTCTCTGGTTAGGGCTACTTGAATAGGAAACAAACCATACAGAAACAACTAGAACTTATTTATTTTCTCAAGTTTCAAGGAGCAAGCACAAACCGTGTTTGATTTAGAGTTCCAAATTCATCATTCAATATAGGAGAAAACAGAGTGAAACCTAAAAATTCAAACTGTTTCTGCAAATGAGTGCTTCAACCTAGAAGAACGAAATTTAGTGAGCCAAGTGGGAATGGGGCACTGATCATGACCACAGAGTATGATCATGTTTGGGTGAAAAACATTTGCTGATATTTCAGGAAATTCATAGTTTTTTGGAAGCTAGGCATCCCCTTTCAGCTGAAAGTGGTTTTCATCAATCTGCTTAGGGCTACTGGAATAGGAAACAAACCATACAGAAAGAAATGAGAAGTTCTTTATTGTGTAAAGTTTCAAGGAGGTAGCACAAACCGTGTTTGATTCAGAGTTCCAAATTCATCATTCAATATTGGAGAAAAGAGAGTGAAACCTAAAAATTCAAACTGTTACTGCAAAAGAATGCTTCAACCTAGAAGAACGATATTTGGTGAGCCAGGTTGGATTGTTGTATGGATCATTACCACCAAGTATGATCAAGATTGGTGAAAAACCTTTCATGAGATATCTGGAAATTCGTAGTTTTTTGGATGATAGGAAACCCCTTTCAGACGAAAGTGTTTTTCGTCAGTTTCTCATTAGGGCTACTTGAATAGGAAACAAACCATAGAGACAGAACTTAGAAGTACTTTATTGTGTCAAGTTTCAAGGAGTTAGCACAAACCATATTTGATTTAGAGTTCCAAAATCATCTATCAATATAGGAGAAAACAGAGTGAAACCTAAAAATTCAAACTGTTAATGCAAACGAACTGTTTACACTAGAAGAATGTAATTTTGTGAGCCAAGTAGAATTGGTGTACTGATCATTACCTGAAAGTATCATCAAGATTGGGTGAAAAATACATTTGTTTAGATTTCAGGAAACCTGTACTTTTTTGGTAGCATGGCAACACATTTCAATAAAAGAGAGTTTCGTCAGCATCTGCTTATAGGAAACAAACCATACAGATGGAACTTGGAACTGCTTTATTGTGTCAATTTTCAAAGAGATAGCACAAACTGTGTTTTATTTAGAGGTGCAACTACATGTATCCATATAGGAGAAAACAGAGTGAAACATAAAACATTAAAACTTTTACTAGAAACGAACAGTTTAACGTAGAAGAACGAAACTTGGTGAGGCAAGTGGGATTGGTGTCCTGATCATTACATGAAAGTATCATCAAGGTTGGGTGAAAAAAATGTTTGCTGAGATTTTAGGAAACCTGTAGGTTTTTGGAAGCTTGGCAGTCCCTTTCAAGTAAAGTCATTTTCACCACTTTCTGCTCAGGGCTACATCAATAGGCAACAAACCATAGAAATAGAACTTGGAACTACTTTATTGTGTCAAGTTTCAAGGAGCTAGCACAAACCGTGTTTTATTTAGAGTTCCAACTACATGTATCCATATAGGAGAAAACAGAATGAAACTTAAAAATTAAAACTGTTACTGCAAACAAACGGATTAACCTAGAAGAACGAAATTTGGTGAGCCAAGCGGGATTGTTGCACTTATCATTACCTGAAAGTATCATCAATGTTTGCTCAGATTTCAAGAAACTCATAGTTTTTTGGAAGCTTGGCAACCTCTTTCATTGAAAGTGATTTTTGCCAGTCCTTGCTTAGGCATACATAAATAGGAAGCAAACCATAGAGATAGAACTTGGAAGTACTTTATTGTATCAAGTTTTAAAGAGCTATCACAAACCGTGTTTGATTTAGAGTTACAGCTACATGTATACATATAGGAGAAAACAGAGTGAAACCTAAAAATTAAAACTATTACTGCAAACGAACGGTTTAAAATAGAAGAACGAAATTAAGTGAGCCACGTGGGATTGGTGTACTGATCATTACCTGAAAGTATCATCAAGATTTGGTGAAAAATTGTTTGCTGAGATTACAGGAAACTCATAGTTTTTTGGAAGCTTGGCAACACCTTTCAAAGTAAGTGATTTTTGCCACTCTGTGTTTAGGGATACATCAATACGAAACAAACCATGAAGACAGAACGTTGAACTACTTCATTGTGTTAAGTTTCAAAGAGCTAGCTGAAACCGTGTTTGATTTAGCATTCCAAATACATGTATCAATATAGCAGAAAATAGAATGAAACCTAAATTTTAAAATTTTAATGGAAACGAATGGTTTAACCTAGGAGAACGAAATTTGGTGAGCCAAGTGGGATTGGTCGACTGATCATTACCTGAAAGTATCATCAAGATTGGGTGAAAATAATGTTTGCTGAACTTTCAGGAAACCTGTAGTTTTTTGGAAGCTGTGCAACCCCTTTCAATGAAAGTGATTTTCGCTAGTCTCTGATTAGGGTTACATCAATAGGAAACAAACCATAGAGATAGATATGGGAACTACTTTATTGTGACAAGTTTCAAGAAGATAGCACAAACCGTGTTTGATTTAGAGTTAAAATTCACTGTCTCCATATAGGAGAAAACAGAGTGAAACCTCGAAATCAATACATTATTGCAAACGAATGGTTTAATCTAGAAGAACGAAATTTGGTGAGCCAAGTGGGATTGGTGTTGTGATCATTACCTGAAAGAATCATCAAGATTGGGTGAAAAAATGTTTGCTGAGATTTCAGGAAACTCAAAGTTTGTTGGAAGTTTGGCAACCCATTTAAATTAAAGTAATTTTCACCAGTCTCTGCTTATGGATATATCAATAGGAAACAAACCATAGAAATAGAACTTGGAACTACTTTATTGTGTCAAGTTTGAAAGACCTAACACAAACCGTGTTTGAATTAAACTTTCAACTACATGAATCGATGTAGGAGAAAACAGAGTGAAACCTAAAAATTAAAACTTTTACTGGAAACGAACGGTTTAACCTAGAAGAACGAAACTTGGTGAGCCAAATGGGACTGATATACTGATCATTACCTGAAAGTATAATCAATTTTGATCGAAAAAATCTTTGCTGAGTTTTCAGGAAACTAGTAGTTTTTTGGAAGTTTTGCAATCCATTTCAATTAAAGTTATTTTCGCCAGACTCTGCTTAGAGCTACATCAATAGGAAACAAATCATAGAGATAGAACTTGGAACTATTTTACAGTGTCAAATTTCAAAGAGATAGCAGAAACCGTGTTTGATTTAGAGTTCCAACTATGTATATCGATATAGTAGAAAACAGAGTGAAACCTAAAAATTAAAACAATTACTGCAAAGGAACGGTGTAACCTAGAATAACGAATTTGGTGAGCCAAGTGCGATTGGTGTACTGATCATTACCTGAAAGTATCATCAAGATTGATCGAAAAAATATTTGCTGAGTTTTCAGGAAACTAGTAGTTTTTTGGAAGTTTGGCAATCCATTTCAATTAAAGTTATTTTCGCCAGACTCTGCTTAGAGCTACATCAATAGAAAACAAATCATAGAGATAGAACTTGGAACTACTTTACAGTGTCAAATTTCAAAGAGATAGCATAAACTATGTTTGATTTAGAGTTCCATCTACGTATATCGATATAGTAGAAAACAGAGTGAAACATAAAATTAAAACAGTTACTGCAAAGGAACGGTTTAACCTAGAATACTGAATTTGGTGAGCCAAGTGAGATTGGTGTACTGATCATTACCTGAAAGTATCATAAAGATTGATCGAAAAAATCTGCTGAGTTTTCAGGAAACTAGTAGTTTTTTGGAAGGTTGGCAATCCATTTCAATTAAAGTTATTTTCGACAGACTCTGCTTAGGCTACATCAATAGGAAACAATTCATAGAGATAGAACTTGGAACTAATTTACAGTGTCAAATTTCAAAGAGCTACCACAAATAGTGTTTCATTTAGAGTTCCAACTACATGTATCCATATAGGAGAAAACAGAGTGAAACAAAAAAAATTAAAACTTTTACTAAAAACGAACAGTTTAACCTAGAAAAACGAAATTCGGTGAGCCAAGTGGGACTGGTATACTGTTCATTACCTGAAAGTATCATCAAGATTGGTTGAAAACATACTTGCTGATATATCAGGAAACCTGTAGTTTTTTTAAAGCTTGGAAACCCCTTTAATTTAAGTGATATTCGCAATTCTCTGCTTAGGGCTACATCAATAGGAAACAAACCATAGAGATAGAACTTTGAACTACATTATTGTGTCAAGTTTCAAGGAGATAGCACAAACCGTGTTTGATTTAGAGTTCCAACTCCATGTTTCCATGTAGGAGAAAACAGAGAGAAAATTAAAAATTAAAACAGTTACTGCAATGGAACGGTTTAACCTAGAAGAATGAAATTTGGTGATCCTAGTGGGATTGGTGTACTTATCATTACCTGAAAGTATCATCAAGATTTGGGGAAAAAAAGTTTGCTGAGATTTCAGGAAACTCGTAGTTTTTTTGAAGCTTGGCAACCCCTTTCAATGAAACTGATTTTCGCCAGTCTCTGCTTAGGGCTACATCAATAGGAAACAAACCATAGAGACAGAACTTTGAACTACCTTATTTTGTCAAGTTTCAAAGAGCTGGCACAAACCGTGGTTGATTTAGAGGTCCAACAACATGTATCCATATAGGAGAAAACAGAGTGAAACTTAAAAATTCAAACTTTTACGGGAAACGAACAGTTTAATCTAGAACACCGAAATTTGGTGAGCCAAGAGGGATTGGTGTACCGATCATTACCTCAACGTATCATCACGATTGGGTGAAAAATTGTTTGCTGAGATTTCAGGAAACCTGTAGTTTTTTGAAAGATTGGTAACCCCTTTCAATGAAAGTTACTTTCGCCATTCTCTGCTTAGAGCTACATCAATTGGAAACAAAGCATAGAGATAGAACTTGGAAATACTTTATTGTTTCAAATTTCAAGGAGAGAGCACAATCCGTGTTTGATTTAGACTTCCAACTACATGTATCCTTACAGGAGAAAGCAGAGTGAAACACAGAAATTTAAACTTTTACTGGAAATGAATGGTTTAACCTCGAAGAACGAAATGTAGTGAGCCAAGTAGGATTGCTGTACTGATTATTACCTGAAAGTATCATCAAGATTGGGTGAAAAAATATTTGCTGAGATTTCAGGTAACCTGTAGTTTTTGGGAAACTTGGCAACCTCTTTCAATGAAAGGGATTTTCACCACTCTTTGCTTAGGGCTACATCAATAGGAAACAAATGATAGAGATAGAACTGGGATCTACTTTATTGTGTCAAGTTTCAAAGAGCTAGCACAAACCGTGTTTGATTTATAGTTCCATATCCATGTATCCATATAGGAGATAACAGAGTGAAACCTAAAATTTAAAACTGTTATTGGAAACGAATGGTTTAACCAAGAAGAACAAAATTTCGTGAGCCAAGTGGGATTGGTGTACTGATCATTATCTGAGAGTATCATCAAGATTGGGTGAAAAAATCTTTGCTGAGATTACAGAAACTCTTAGTTTTTTGGAAGTTGGCAACCCCTTTCAATGAAAGTGATTTTCGCCAGTCTCTGCTTAGGGCTATATCAATATGAAACAAACAATAGAGATAGAACAGGGAACTACATTATTGTGACAAGTTTAAAACAACTAGCAGAATCTGTGTTCGATTTAGAGTTCCAAATCCATGTATTCATGTAGGACAAAACAGAGTGAAACCTAAAAATTAAAACAGTTACTGAAAACGAATGGTTTAATCTAGAAAAACAAAATTTGGTGAGCCAACTTGGATTGGTGTACTGATCATTACCTGAAAGTATCATCAACATTGGGTGGAAACATATTTGCTGAGATTTCAGGAAACTCGTAATTTTTTAGAAGTTTGGCAACCCCTTTCAATGAAAGTGATTTTCACCAGTCTCTGCTTAGGGATACCTGAATAGGAAACAAACCATAGTGATAGAACTTGGAACTACTTTATTGTGTCAAGTTTCACAAAGCTAGCACAAACCGTGTTTGATTTATAGTTTCAAATATATGTATACATACAGGAGAAAACAGAGTGAAATCTAAAAATTAAAACTTTTGCTGGAAACGAACGGTTTAACCTCGAAAAACGAAATGTAGTTAGATATGTGGGATGGTTGTACTGATCATCACCTGAAAGTATCATCAACATTGGGTGAAAAAATATTTGCTGAGATTTCAGGAATCCTGTAGTTTTTGGGAAACTTGGAAACCACTTTCAATGAAAGGGATTTTCGCCACTCTCTGCTTAGGGCCACATCATTAAGAAACAAACCATAGAGATAGAACTTGGATCTACATTACTGTGTGAAATATGAAAGAGATAGCACAAATCATGTTTGATTTAGAGTTCCAAGTACATGTATCCATATAGTAGAAAACAGAGGTAAACCTAATAATTCAAACAGTTACTGCAATGGAACGAATTAAAACCTAGAAGAACAAAACTTGGTGAGCCAATTGGGATTGCTGTCCTGATCACTACCTGAAAGTATCATCAAAATTGGGTGAAAAATGTTTGCTGAGATTTCAGGAAACTCGTTGTTTTGGAAGCTTGGCAACCCCTTTCAATGAAAGTATTTTTCGCCAGTCTCTGCATAGAGCTACATCAATAGGAAACAAAACACACATATAGAACTTTGAACTACTTTATTGTGTCAAGATTCAAAGAGCTAGCCCAAACTGTGTTTGATTTAAAGTTCCAACTCCATGTATGCATATAGGAGTAAACAGAGTGAAACCTAAAAATTAAAACAGATACTGCAAACAAACTGTTTAACCTAGAAGAACGAAATTTAGTGAGCAAAGTTCGATTAGTGTACTGATCATTACCGGAAAGTATCATCAAGATTGGGTGAAAAAATATTTGCTGAGATTTCAGGAAACTTGTAGTTATGGGGAAGCTTGGCAACCACTTTCAATGAAAGTGATTTTCTCCAGTCCCTGCTTAGGGCAACATCAAAAGGAAACAAACCATAGAGATAGAACTTGGTACTACTTTATTGTGTCAAGCTTCAAGGAGCTTGCACAAACCATGTTTGATTTAGAGTTCCACTTCTTTTATCCATGTAGGATAAAGCAGAATGAAACGTAAAAATTAAAACTGTTACTGCAAACGAACGGTTTAACATAGAAGAACGAAATTTGGTGTGCCAAGTGGGATTGGTGTACTGATCATTACCTGAAAGTACCATCCAGATTGGGTGAAAAAATATTGCTGTGATATCAGGAAAATCGTAGTTTTTTGGACGCTTGGGAACCCTGTTCCATTAAAGTGATTTTCCCCAGACTCTGCTTCGGGCTACATCAATAGCAAACAAACAATAGAGATGGAACTTGGAACTAAATTATTGTGTCAAGTTTCAAAGAGCTAGCACAAACCGTGTTTGGTTTAGATTTCCAACCACATTTATCCATGTAGGAGAAACCGGGATTAAACCTAAAAATTAAACCCGTTACTGCCAACGAACAGTTTAACCTAGAAGAACGAAATTTGGTGAGCCAAGTGGGATTTGTGTGCTGATCATTACCTGGAAATATCATCAAAATTGGGTGAATAAATATTGCTGAGATTTTAGGAAACTCGTAGTTTTTTGGAAGCTTGGCTACCCCTTTCAATGAAAGTGATATTCGCCAGTCTCTCCTTAGTGCTTCATCAATATGAAACAAACCATATAGATAGAACATGGAACTATTTGAGTCAAGTTTCAAATAGCTAGTACAAACCGTGTTTGATTTAGATTTCCAACTACATGTATCCATATAGGAGAAACCAGAGTGAAACCTAAAATTTAAAACCATTACTGCCTAAGAACGGTTTAACTTAGACGAAATTTGGTGAGCCAAGTTGGATTGCTATACTGATAATTACCTGAAAGTGTCATCAGGATTGAGTGAAAGAAATATTTGCTGTGATTTCAGGAAAATCGTAGTTTTTTGGAAGCTTGGCAACCCCTTACAATGAATGTAATTTTCGCCAGGCTCTGCTTAAGAATACATAAATAGGGAACAAACCACAGGGGTAGAACTTGGAACTACTTTAGTGTGTCAAGTTTCAAAGTGCTAGCAGAAACAGTGTGTGATTTAGAGTTCCAACTACATATATCCATATAGGAGAAAACGGAGTAAAACCCCAAAATTAAAACTGTTATGAGAAGGAACAGTTTAAACTAGAAGAACGTAATTTGGTAAGCCAAGTGGGATTGGTGTACTGATAATTACCTAAAAGTATCATCAGGATTGGTTGAAAAAAAAGTATTTGCTGAGATTTCAAGAAACTCGTAGTTCTTTGCAAGCTTGGCAACCCCTTTAAAGGAAAGTGATATTCACCAATCTCTGCTGAGGGCTACATAAATAGCAAACAAACCATAGAGATAGAACTTGGAACTACTTTATTGTGTCAAGTTTCAAAAAGCTAGCACAAACCGTGTTTGATTTAGAGTTCCAAATACATGTATCCATATAAGAGAATCCAGAGTGCAATCTGAAAATTAAAAGTGTTATTGCAAACGAACAGTTTAACCTAGAAAAACAAAATTTGGTGAGCAAAGTGGGATTGGTGTACTGATCATTACACGAAAGTATCATCAAGATTGGGTGGAAAAATATTGCTGAGATTTCAGGAAAATTGTAGTTTTTTGGAAGTTTGGCAACCCCTTTTTCAATGAAAGTGATTTTAACCAGTCTCTGCTTAGGGCTAATCAATAGGAAACAAACCATAGAGACCAAACTTGAAACTACTTTATTGTGTCAATTTTCAAAGAGCTAGCACAAACCGTGATTGATTTAGAGTTCCAAATACATGTATTCATATAGGAAAAATTAGAGTGAAACCTAAAAATTAAAACTGTTACTTCAAACAAATGGAGTAACCTAGAAGAACAACATTTGGTGATCCAAGTGGGTTTGGTGTACTGATGATTGCCTGAAAGTATCATCAAGATTGGGTGAAAAAATATTGCAGATATTTCAGGAAACTCGTAGATTTTTGGAAGCTTGGAAACCCCTATCAATTAAAGTGATTTTAGCCAGTCACTGCTTAGGGCTACATCAATAGGAATCAAACTATAGAGATAGAACAGGGAACTACTTTATTGTGTCAAGTTTCAAAGAGCTAGCACAAACCTTGTTTGAATTAGAGTTCCATTTACATGTATCCATATAGGAGAAAACGGAGTGAATCCTAAAAATTCAAAACGGTACTGCAAACGAAGGGTTTAACATAGAAGAGCAAAGTTTGGTGAGCCAAGTGGGATTGGTGTACTGATCATTACCTGAAAGTATGATCAAGAGTGGGTGAAAAAATATTGCTCTAATTTCAGGAAAATTGTTGTTTTTTGGAAGCTTGCCAAGCCCTTTCAATGAAAGTGATTTTCACCAGCATCTGCTTAGGGCTACATCAATATGAAATAAACCATAGAGATAGACCTTGGAACTTCTTTATTGTGTCCTGTTTCAAAGGCCTAGCACAAACCGTGTTTGATTTAGAGTTCCAAATCCATGTATCCATATAGGAGAAAACAGAGTGAAACCTAAATTTAAAACCATTACTGCAAACAAAGGGTTCAACCTAGAAGAACGAAATTTGGTGAGCCTTGTGGGATTGGTGTCTTGATCATTACCTGAAAGTATCATCAAGAATGGGTGAAAAAATATGCCTGAGATTTCAGGAAAATTGTGTTTTTTTTTTTTGAAACTTGGCAACCCCTTTCAATGAAAGTGATTTTCACCAGTCTCTGCTTAGGGCTACATCAATAGGAAACCATCCATAGAGATAGAACTTGGAACTACTTTATTGTGTCAAGTTTCAAAGAAGGAGCACAAACCGTGTTTGATTTAGAGTTCCATTTACATGTATCCATATAGGAGAAAACAGAATGAAACCTAAAAATTGAAACCGTTACTGCAAACAAATGGTTCAATCTTAAGAACGAAATTTGGTGAGCCAAGTGGGATTGGTGTACTGATCATTATCTGAAAGTTTTCATCAAGATTGGGTGAAAAAATATTTGCTGAGATTTAAGGAAACTCGAAGTTTTTACAAGCTTGGCAACACCTTTCAATGAAAATGATTTCCGCCAGTCTCTGCTTAGGGCTACATGAATAGGAAACTAACCATAGAGATAGAAATTGGAACTACTTTATGGTGTCAAGTTTCAAAGATATAGCACAAAACGTGTTTGATTTAGAGTTCCATTTACATGTATCCATATAGGAGAAAACAGAGTGAAAACTGAAAATTAAAACTGTTACTGGAAACAAACGGTTTAACCTAGAAGAACAAAATTTGGTGAGCCAAGTGGGATTAGTGTACTGATTATTATCTTAAAGTATCAGCAAGTTTGGGTGAAAAAATATTGCTGAGATTTCAGGAAACTCGTTGTTTTTTGTATGCTTGGCAACCGCATTTAATGAAAGTGATGTTCTCCAGTCCCTCCTTAGGGCTACATCAATAGGAAACAAACCATAGAGATAGAACTTGGAAATACTTTATTGTGTCAAGTTTCAAAGAGCTAGCAGAAACCATGTTTGATTTAGAGTTCCAATTACATGTATTCATATAGGAGTAAACAGAGTGAAACCAAAATTTAAAAATGTTAATGCAATCGAACGATTTGAGCTAGAAGAACTAAAGTTGGTGAGCCAAGTGGGATTGGTGTACTGATCAATACCTGAAAGTATTATCAAGATTGGGTGAAAAAAATTACTGAGATTTCAGGAAATTCGTTTTATTTGGATGCTTGGCAACCCCTTTCAATGAAAGTGATTATCGCCAGTCTCTGCTTAGGGCTACATCAATAAGAAACAAACCATAGAGATAGAATTTTGAACTACTTTTGTGTCATCTTTCAAAGAGCTAACACAAACCGTGTTTCATTTAGAGTTCCATTTACATGAATCCAAATAGGAGAAATTAGAGTGAAACCTGAAAATTAAATCTGTTACTGCAAACGAACGGTTTAAGCTAGAAGAACTAAATTTGGTGAGCCAAGTGGGATTTGTGTACTGATAATTACCTGAAAGTATCATCAAGATTGGGTGAAAAAATATTTGCTATGATTTCAGGAAACTCACAGTTTTTTTTTTTTTTTCAAGCTTGGCAACCCCTTTCAATGAAAGTGATTTTCACCAGTCTCTGCGTAGGGCTATATCAATAGGAAAGAAACCATAAAGATAGAAACTGGAACTACTTTATTCTTTAAATTTTCAAGGAGCTAGGAGAAACGGTTTTTGATTTAGAGTTCCAACTACATGTATCCATGTAGAAGAAATCAGAGTGAAACCTAAAAATTAAAACTGTTACTGCAAACGAATGGTTTAACCTAGAAGAACAAAATTTGGTGAGCCAATTAGGACTGGTGTACTGATCATTACCTGAAAGTATCATCACGATTGGGTGAATAAATATTTGCTGAGATTTCAGGAAACTCATAGTTATTTGGAAACTTGGCAACCCCTTTCAATCAAAGTCATTTTCAAGTCTCTGCTTAGGGCAATATCAATAGGACAATAACCATAGAGATAGAACTTGGAACTACTTTATTGTGTCAAGGTTCAAAGAGCTAGCACAAACCGTGTTTGATTTAGAGTTCCATTTACATGTATCCATATAGGAGAAAACATTGTGAAACCTAAAAATTAAAACCATTGCTGCAAAAGAAGGGTTTAATCTAGAAAAAGGAATTGTGGTGAGCCAAGTGGGATACCTGTGTTGATCACTACCTGAAAGTATAATCAAGACTGGGTGAAAAAATATTGCTGATATTTCAGGAAAATAGAAGCTTTTTGGAAGCTTGGCATCCCATTTCAATGAAAGTGATTTTCACCAGTCTCTGCTTAGGGCTGCATCAATAGGAAACCTACCATAGAGATAGAACTTGGAACTACTTTATTGTGTCAAGTTTCAAAGAGCTATCACAAAGAGTGTTTGATTTAGAGTTCCATTTACATATATCCTATAGGAGAAACCAGAGTGCAACCTAAAAATTAAAACTGTTACTGCAAATGAAGGGTTTAAACTGGAAGAACGAAATTTGGTGACCCGAGTGGGATTGGTGTACTGATCGTTACCTGAATGTATCATCAAGATTTAGTGAAAAAAATATTTGCTGAAATTTCAAGAAACTCGAAGTTTTTGGAAGCTTGGCAATACCTTTCAATGAAAGTGATTTTCGCCAGTCTCTGCTAAGGGCCACATCAATAAGAAACCAACCATAGAGATAGAACTTGGAACTAATTATTGTGTCAAGTTTCAAAGAGCTAGCACAAACCGTGTTGGATTCAGAGTTCCATTTACATGTATCCATATAGGAGAAAACAGAGTGAAACCTGAAAATTAAAACCATTTCTGCAATCGAAGGGTTTAACCTAGAAGAACGAAATTTGGTGAGCCATGTGGGATTGGTGTGCTGATAATTAACTGAAAATATCATCAAGATTGGGTGAAATAATAATGCTGAGATTTCAGGAAACTCATAGTTTTTAGAAGCTTGGCAACCATTTTCAATGAAAGTGATTTTCGGAAGTCTCTGCTTAAGGCTACATCAATAGGAAACAAATCATAGAGATAGAACTTGGAACTACATTATTGTGTTAATTTTCAATAGGATAGCATATACCGTGTTTGATTTAGTGTTCCAATTACATGTATCCACATAGGAGAAATCAGGGTTAAACCAAAAAATTTAAACTGTTACTGCAAACGAACGGTTTAACCTAGAAGAACGAATTTTGGTGAGCCAAGTGGGTTTGGTATACTGATCATTACCTAAAGTATCATCAAGATTGGGTGAAGAAATATTGCTGAGATTTCAGGAAACTCCTAGATTTTTGGAAGCTTGGCAACTTCTTTAAATGAAAGTGATTTTCGCCAGTCTCTACTTAAGGCTACATCAATAGGAAACAAGCCATAGAGATAGAACTTGGAACTACTTTATTGTGCCAAGTTAAAAAGAGATAGTACAAACCGTGTTTGATTTAGAGTTCCATTTACATGTATCCATATAGGAGAAAATATAGTGAAACCTAAAAATAAAAACTGGTAATGCAAACGAACGTTTTAACCCAGAAGAACGAAATTTGGTGAGCCAAGCTGTATTCTTGTACTGATCATTACCTGAAAGTATCATCAAGATTGGTTGAAAAAATATTTCCTGAGTTTTCAGGAAACTCGTAGTTTTTTGGAAGCTTGGCAACCCCTTTCAATGAAGGTGATTTTTGCCAGATTCTGCTAAGGGCTACATCAATAGGAAACAAACCATAGAGACAGAACTTGGAAGTACTTTATTGTGTCAAGTTTCAAAGAGCTAGCACAAACCGTGTTTGATTTAGAATTACAACTACATATATCCATGTAGGAGAAAACAGAGTGAAACCTAAAAATTAAAACCTTTACTGCAAAAAAAACGATTTAACCTAGAAGAAGGAAATTTGGTTAGCCAAGTGGGATTCTTGTACAGATCATTATCTGAAAGTATCATCAAGATTGGTTGAAAAAAATATTTCCTGAGTTTTCAGGATCTCATAGTTTTTTGGAAGCTTGGCAACCCCTTTCAATGAAAGTGACTTTCACCAGTCTATGCTTAGGGCGACATCAATAGCAAACAAACCATATTGATAGAACTTGGAACTACTTTATTGTGTCAAGTTTCAATGAGTTAGCACAAACTGTGTATGATGTAGAGTTCCATTTACATGTAGCCATATAGGAGAAAACAGACTGAAAACTAAAAATTAAAACTGTTACTGCAAATGTAGAATTTAACCTAGAAGAATGAAATTTGGTGAGCCAAGTGTGATTGGTGTACTGATAATTTCCTGAAAGTATCATCAAGATTGGGTGTAAAAATATTGCTGAGATTTTAGGAAACTCGTAGTTATTTGGAAGCTTGGCAACCACTTTCAATGATAGTGATTTTCGCCAATATCTGTTTAGGGCTACATCAATAGGAAACAAAACATAGAGATAGAACTTGGAACTACTTTATTGTGTCAAGTTTCAAAGAGCTAGCCCAAACCGTGTTTGATTTAGAGTTTCATTTACATGTATACATGTAGGAGAAAACAGAGTGAAACCTAAAAATTTAAACTGTTACTGCAAACGAACGGTTTAACATAGAAGAACGAAATTTTGTGAGCCCAGTTGAATTGGCGTACTGATCATTACCTGAAAGTATCATCAGGATTGAGTGAAAAAATATTGCACAGATTACAGGAAACTCGTAGTTTTTTGAAAGCTTCACAACCCCTTACAATTAAAGGGATTTTCGCCAGTCTCTCATTAGGGCTACATCAATAGGAAACAAACTATAGAGGCAGTTCTTGTAACTACTTTATTGTGTCAAGTTTCAAAGAGCTAGCACAAACCGTGTTTGATTTAGAGTTCCAACTATATGTATCCATGTAGGATAAAACAGAGTGCAACCTAAAATTAAAACCGTTACTGCAAACGAAGGGTTTAACCTAGAAGAACGAAATTTGGTGAGCCATGTGTGATTGGTGTACTGATCATTACCTGAAAGTATCATCAAGTTTGGGTGAAAAAGTATTGCTATGATTTCAGGAAACTTGTAGTTTTTTGGAAGCTTGGAAACCCCTTTCAATGAAAGTGATTTTCGCCTGTCTCTGCTTAGGGCTACATCAATAGGAAACAAACCATAAAGATAGAACTTGGAACTATTTATTGTGTCAAGTTTCAAAGACCTAGCACAAACCGTGTTTGATTCAGAGTTCCATTTACATATATCCATATAGCAGAAACGAGAGTGAAATCTGAAAATTTAAACCGTTACTGCAAATGAAGCATTTAACCTAGAAGAACGAAATTTGGTGAGCCAAGTGGTATTGGTGTTCTGATCATTACCTGAGAGTATCATCAATATTGGGTGAAAAAATATTTGCTGAGATTTCAGGAAACTCATAGTTTTCTGGAAGCTCTCAACCCCTTTCCATGAAAGTGATTTTCGCCAGTCTCTGCTTAGGGATACATCAATAAAAAACAAACCATAGCAATAGAACTTGGAACTACTTTTTTGTGTCAAGTCAAAGAGTTAGCACAAACCGTATTTTTTTAAGAATTCCAACTACATGTATCCATACTGGAGAAAACAGAGGGAAAACTAAAAATTAAAACGGTTACTGCAAACGAACGGTATAACTTAGAAAAACAAAATTTGGTGAGCCGAGTGGGATTGTTGCACTGATCAGTACATGAAAGTATCATCATGATTGGGTGAAAAAATGATTGCTGATATTTCAGGAGACGCGTATGATTTGGAATCTTGTCAACCCCTTTCCATGGAAGTGAATTTCGCCAGTCTCTGCTTACTGCTACATCAACAGGAAATAAACAATAGAGACAGAACTTGGAACCACTTCATTGTGTCACGTTTCAAAGAGGTAGCATGAACCGGGTTTGATTTAGAGTTCCAACTACATGTATCCATATAGGAGAACACAGAGTGAATACTAAAAATTAAAACGGTTACTGAAAACGAACGGTTTAACCTAGAAGAGCGAAATTAGGTGAGACAAGTGGGATTGATGCTCTGATCATTACCTGAAAGTATCATCAAGATTGGGTGAAAAAATGTTTGCTGAGATTTCAGGAAACTCATAGTTTTCTGGAATCTTTCAATCCCTTTCAATGAAAGTGATTTTCGCCAGTCTCTGCTTAGGGCTATACCAATAGGAAAGAAACCATAGAGATGGAACTAGGAACAACTTCATTGTGTCAAGTTTCAAAGAGCTAGCACAAACCGTGATTGATTTAGAGTTCCAACTATGTGTATCCATAAAGGATAAAACAGAGTGAAACCTAGAAATTTAAACGGTTACTGCAAATGAACGGTTTAACCTAGAAGAACAAAATTTGGTGAGCCAAGTGGGATTGGTGCACTGATCATTACCTGAAAGTATCATCAAGATTCGGTGAAAAAAATGTTAGCTGACAGTGCAGGAAATATGAACTTATTTGAAAGCTTGGCAACCCCTTTCCATGAAAGCGATTTTCGCCAGTCTCTGCTTAGGGCTACAACAAAAAGAAACAAAACATAGAGATAGAAGTTGAAACAACTTCATTGTATCAAATTTCAAAGAACTAGCCCAAACCGTGTTTCATTTAGATTTCAAACTATGTGTATCCATATAGGAGAAAACAGACTGAAACCTAAAAATTAAAATGGTTACTGCAAAAAAACGGTTTCATCTAGAAGAAGGAAATTTAGTGAGCCAAGTGGGATTGGTGCAATGATAATTACCTGAAAGTATCATCAAGATTGGTTGAAAAAATGTTTGCTGAGATTTCAGGAAACTCATAGTTTTCTAGAAGTTTTAAACCACTTTTCATCAAAATGATTTTTCCCAGTCTCTGCTTAAGGTGATATCAATAGGAAACAAACCATACAGAGAGAACTTGGAACTACTTTATTGTGTCAGGTTTCAAAGAGCTAGCACAAACAGTGTTTGATTTAGAGTTCCAAATGCATGTATCCATATAGGAGAACACAGAGTGAAACCTAAAAATTAAAACGATTACTGCAAATGAATGGTTTAACCTAGAAGAACGAAATTTGATGTGCCAAGAGGGATTGGTGCACTGATCATTACCTGAAAGTATCATCAAGATTGGGTGAAAAAATGTTGTCTGAGATTTCAGGAAACTTTCTTTTGGAAGCTTGGCAATCACTTTCCATGAAAGTGATTTTTGCCAGTCTCTCCTTAGGGCTACATGAATAGGAAACAAACCATAGAGATAGAACCTGGAACTACTTCATTGTGTCAGGTTTCAAAGAGCTAGCACAAACCGTGTTTGATTTAGAGTTCCAACTGCATGTATCCATATAGGAGAAAACACAGTGACACGTAAATATTAAAATGGTTACTGCAAACGAATGGTTTAACCTAGAAGAAAAAAATTTGGTGAGCCAAGAGTTATTCCAGCACTGATCATGACCTGAAAGTATCATCAAGATTGGGTGAAAAAAAGTTTGCTGAGATTGAAGTAAACGCATACTTTTTGAAAGCTTGGCAAACCCTTTCCATGAATGTGATTTTCGCCAGTCTCTGCTTAGGGCTACATCAATAGGAAACAAACCATAGAGATAGAACTTGGAACTACTTCATTGTGTCAGGTTTCAAAGAGCTAGCACAAACCGTGTTTGATTTAGAGTTCCAACTGCATGTATCCATATAGGAGAAAACACAGTGACACGTAAATATTAAAATGGTTACTGCAAACGAATGGTTTAACCTAGAAGAAAAAAATTTGGTGAGCCAAGAGTTATTCCAGCACTGATCATGACCTGAAAGTATCATCAAGATTGGGTGAAAAAAAGTTTGCTGAGATTGAAGTAAACGCATACTTTTTGAAAGCTTGGCAAACCCTTTCCATGAATGTGATTTTCGCCAGTCTCTGTTAAGGGCTACATCAATAGGAAACAAACCATAGTAATAGAACTCGGAACTACTTCACTGTGTCAAGTTTCAAACAGGTAGCACAAACCGTGTTTGATTTAGAGTTCCAACTACATGTACGCATATAGGAGAAAATAGAGTGAAACCTCAAAATTAAAACCGTTACTCTAAACGAACGTTTTAACTTAGAAGAATGAAATTTGGTGAGCCTAGTGGGATTGGTGACCTGATCATTACCTGAAAGTATGATCAGGATTGGGTGAAAAAATGTTTGCTGAAATTGAAGGAAACACATTCTTTTTGGAAGCTTGGCAACACCTTCCTTGAAAGTGATTATCGCCAGTCTCTGCTTAGGGCTATAGCAATAGAAAATAAACAATAGAGATAGAACGTGGAACTATTTCATTGTGTCAAGTTTCAAAGAGCTAGCACAAACCGTGCTTGATTTAGAGTTACAACTGCATGTATCCATATAGCAGAAAACAGAGTGAAACCTAAATATTAAAACGGATACTGCAAACGAACTGTTTAACCTAGAGGAACGAAATTTGGTGAGCAAAGTGGGATTGGTGCTCTGATCATTACCTGAAAGTATCATCAAGGTTGGGTGAAAAAATGTTTGCTGAGATTTCAGGAAACTCGTAGTTTTCTGAAAGCTTTCAACCCCGTTCCATGAAAGTGATTTTCGCCAGTCTCTTCTTAGGGCTATAGCATTAAGAAATAAACCATAGAGACAGAACGTGGAACTACTTCATTGTGTCAAGTTTCAAAGACCTAGCACAAACCGTGTTTGTTTTAGAGTTTCAACTGTATGTATCCATATAGCAGAAAACAGAGTGAAACCTAAATATTGAAACGGTTGCTGCAAACGAATGGTTTAACCTAGAAGAACAAAATTTGGTGAGCCAATTGGAATTGGTGCACTGATCATTACCTGAAAGTATCATCAAGTTTGGGATAAAAAAATGTTTGCTGAGATTTCAGGAGCATCATAGTTTTCTGGAAGGTTTCAACCCCGTTCCATGAAAGTGATTTTCGCCATTCTCTGCTTAGGGCTACATCAATAGGAAACAAACCATAGAAATAGAACTTGGAACTACTTCATTGTCTCAAGTTTCAAAGAGCTAGCACAAACAGTGTTTGATTTATAGTTACTACAGCATGTATCCATATAGCAGAAAACAGAGTGAAACCTAACTATTAAAACTGTTACTGCAAACGAACGGTTTAACCTAGAATAAAGAATTTGGTAAGCCAAGTGGGATTGGTGCACTGATCATTACATCAATGTATCATCAAGATTGGTTGAAAAAATGTTTGCTGAGATTTCAGGAAACTCATAGTTTCTGGAAGCTTTCAACCCCTGTCCATGAAACTGATTTTCACCAGTCTCTTCTTAGGGCTACAGCAATAGTAAACAAACCATACAGATAAAGAGCTAGCACAAACCGTGTTTGATTTAGAGTTACAACTGCAAGTGTGCATATAGCAGAAAACAGAGTGAAACGTAAATATTAAAACGGCTACTGCAAACGTACGGTTTAACCTAAAAGAACGAAATTTGGTGAGCCAAGTGGGATTGATTCACTGATCATTACTGAAGGAATCATCAAGATTGGGTGAAAATATGTTTGCTGAGATTTCAGGAAAATCATAGTTTTCTGGAAGCTTTCAACCCCGATCCATGAAAGTTATTTTCGCCAGTCTCTGCTTAGGGCTACATCAATAGGAACCAAACCATAGAGATGGAAGTTGGAACTACATCATTTTTCAAGTTTCAAAGAGCTAGCACAAACTGTGATTGATTTAGAGTTACAACTGCATATATCCATATAGCAGAAAAGAGAGTGAAACGTAAATATTAACACAGTTACTACAAACGAATGGTTTAACCTAGAAGAACGAAATTTGGTGAGCCAAGTGGGATTGGTGCACTGATCATTAACTGAAAGTATCATCAACTTTGGGTGAAAAAATGTTTGCTGAGATTTCAGGAAACTCATAGTTTTCTGGAAGATTTCAACCCCTTTCCATGAAAGTGATTTTCGCCAGTCTCTGCTTAGGGCTATAGCAATAGGAAATAAACCATACAGATAGAATTTGGAACTACTTCATTGTGTCAAGTTTCAAAGAGCTAGCACAAACCGTGTTTGATTCAGAGTTACAAATGTATGTATCCATATAGCAGAAAACATAGTGAAACCTAAATATTAAAACGGTTACTTCAAACAAACGGTTTAACCTAGAAGAAAGAAATTTGGTGAGCCAAGTGGGATTGGTCCACTGTTCATTACCCGAAAGTATCATCAAGGTTGGGTGAAAAAATGTGTGCTGAGATTTCAGGAAACTCATAGTTTTCTGGAAGCTTTCAATCACGTTCCATGAAACTGATTTTCGCGAGTCACTGCTTAGGGCTACATCAATAGGAAACAAACCATAGAGATAGAACTTGGTTCTATTTCATTGTGTCAAGTATCAAAGAGCCAGCACAAACCGTGTTTGATTTAGAGTTGCAACTGCATGTATCCATATAGCAGAAAACAGAGTGAAACTTAAATATTAAAACGGTTACTGCAAACGAACGGTTTAACCAATAAGAACGAAATTTGGTGAGCCAAGTGGGATTGGTGCTCTGATAATTACCTGAAAGTATCATCTAGATTGGGTGAAAAAATGTTTCCTGAGCTTTCAGGAAACTCATAGTTTTCTGGAAGATTTCAACCCCTTTCCATGAAAGTGATTTTCGCCAGTCTCTGCTTAGGGCTATAGCAATAGGAAATAAACCATAGAGAGAGAACTTGGAACTACTTCATTGTGTCAAGTTTCAAAGGGATAGAACAAACCGTGTGTGATTTAGAGGTACAACTGCATGTATCCATATAGCAAAAAACAGAGAGAAACCTAAATATTAAAACGGTTACAGCAAAGGAACGGTTTAACCTAGAAGAAAGAAATACCGTGAGCCAAGTGAGATTGGTGCACTGATCATTACCCGAAGGTATCATTAAGATTGGGGCAAAAAAATATTTGCTGAGAATATTTGAGCTAGCCCAAACTGTGTTTGATTTAGATTTACAATTGCATGTATCCATATAGCAGAAAACAGAGTGAAACCTAAATATTAAAACGGTTAGTGCAAACGAACGATTTAACCTAGAAGAATGAAAGTTGGTCAGCCAAGTGGGATTGTTGCACTGAACATTACGTGAAAGTATCATCAAGATTGGGTAAAAAAAAATGTTTGCTGAGATTTCAGGAATCTCATAGTTTTCTGGAAGCTTTCAACCCCGTTCCATGAAAGTGATTTTCGCCAGTCTCTGCTTAGTGCTATAGCAATAGGATATAAACCATAGAGATAGAAAATGGAACTACTTCATTGTGTCAAGTTTCAAAGAGCCATTCTAAACCGTGTTTGATTTAGAGTTGCAGCAGCATGTATCCATACACCAGAAAACAGAGTGAAACCTAAATATTAAAACGGTTAGAGCAAACGAACAGTTTAACCCAGAAGAACGAAATTTGTTGAGCCAGGTGGGATTAGTGCTCTGATCGTTACTTGAAAGTACCATCAAGTTTGGGTGAAAAAATGTTTGCTGAGATTTCAAGAAACTCATAGCTTTCTGGAAGCTTTCAACCCCGTTCCATGAAATTGATTTTCCCCAGTCTGTGTTTAGTGCTACATCAATAGGAAACAACCATAGAGATAGAACTTGAATCTACTTCATTGTGTCCAGTTTCAAAGAGCTATCACAAACCTTATTTGATTTTAGTTACAACTGCATGTATCCATACAGCAGAAAACAGAGTGAAACCTAAATATTAAAACGGTTACTGCAAACGAACGGTTTAACCTAGAAGAACGAAATTTGGTGAGCCAAGTGGGATTGGTGCACTGATCATTACCTGAAAGTATCATCATGATTGGGTGAAAAAATGTTTGCTGAGATTTCAGGAAACTCATAGTTTTCTGGAAGCTTTTAACCCCGTTCCATGAAAGTGATTTTCGCCAGTCTCTGCTTAGGGCTATAGCAATAGGAATTAAACCATAGAGACAGAATTTGGAACTACTTTATTGTGTCAAGTTTCAAAGAGCTAGCACAAACAGTGTTTGATTTAGAGTTACAACCGCATGTATCCATATAGCAGAAAATAGAGTGAAAACTAAATATAAAACGGTTAGTGCAAATGAACGGTTTAACCTAGAAGAACGAAATTTGGTGAGCCAAGTGGGATTGGTGCAGTGATCATTACCTGAAAGTATCATCAAGATTGGTTGAAAAAATGTTTGCTGAGATTTCAGGAAACTCATAGTTTTCTGGAAAATTTCATCCCCATTCCATGAAAGTGTTTTTCGCGAGTCTCTGCAAAGGGCTACATAAATAGGACACAAACCATAGAGATAGAACTGGGATCAACTTCATTGTGTCAAGTTTCAAAGAGGTCGCACAAATCGTGTTTAATTTAGAGTTTCAACTGCATGTATACATATAGTAGAAAACAGCTTGAAACCTAAACATTAAAACGGTTACTGCAAACGAACGGTTTAACCTAGAAGAACGAAATTTGGTGAGCCAAGTGGGATTGGTGCACTGATAATTACCTGAAAGTATCATCTACATTGGGTGAAAAAATGTTTGCTGAGATTTCAGGAAAATCATAGCTTCCTACCCCGTTCTATGAAAGTGATTTTCGCCAGTCTCTGCTTAGGACCACATCAATAGGAAGCAAACCATAGAGATAGAACTTGGATCTACTTCATTGTGTCAAGAGCTAGTCCAAACCGTGATTGATTTAGAGTTACAACAGCATGTTTCCATAGAGCAGAAAACAGATTGGAAACCTAAATATAAAAACGGTTACTGCAAACGAACGGTTTAACATAGAAAAACAAAATTTGGTGAGCCAAGTGGGATTGGTGCATTGATCATTACTTGAAAGTATCATCAAGATTGGGAGGGGGAGTCGGAAGATGGCGGCGAAGGGAGTGCAGCTTCCCAATGTGCTGCGCCACTGTGTAGGATAAAGACCAGGTGAAACGGCTGAAGCCTACCTCGGGGGGAATCCACTGTGAAGTTGAGGTGCTCCAGATTCTGGGACTGATTTCCAACGCGCGGGATTCGGTTGCAGGGGCTTGGTCGCGGATGATTTCTCCGCACGGAGGGAAGTGGTGCCCCCGGGGAGAGAGTCTGGGAAGCGCCCTAGTTAATTGGCGGCAGCGAGGAACCAAAACGGGACTACAACGACGCGAATTATAAAGACCCCTGCTGGTGGCGCACTGGACGCGCTGGGCGCTGGGATCCAGCTTTGAAACAGAGGAGAGAACCGGTCCGGTTCGATTCCCGACACCGGTTGGAACACGGAGGAATTCAGCAACCGCCATCATGGAGAACTGATGCAACCATCCCAGTTTTCTACTGATCTCAGATCATTCAACTGCGGAGCTACGGAACAGGTGATCCCAGACAGGTGTTTGCCGGCGTGGGGCAGGCGGATCGCTCAGGCACAGGTTTGGAGAACCTGAGGAGAATACCCTTCGGGCCTCACCCCTGGCAAGGCGGGCGCCGACTTTGAGCGGCCGGACTCTAGGTCTCCGGGTTGCTTTGGCCCAGGGCGGGAAATTCTTTGGGGAATCCGGGCGGAGGCCTGATACAAGTTGACTGGGCGCTGAGGGGCGGCGTGGCTATAACAGTTTTGGCCCGGGGCTAGGAAGCCCGCGGGGACTGCGTCTGTGACCCTGCCCCTGGAGGAGCATACACTGAGCTGGGAGAAGTTGGAGCTGCTAGGCTCGGGCTCCCGTGGCTGTTTGGGCTTGGGGCTGGGGTGCCTCCCTGGAGCCGGCACATAGCAAAGTGTGGCAGGGATCCCAGAGGCTGGGCTCTCGCTCCCGTGGCGGCTTGAGCCCAGGGCTGGGGAGCCTGAGGGAACCGCGAGCTGAGGCCAGCCACAAGTGAAACTTGCGACGAGGGGCAGCGGGACTCTGTCTCCCGGTACAGTTTTGGCCCAGAGCTGGGGAGCCCGCGGGAAGTGCGTCTTAGACTCTGCCCCCCAGCGGAGTGTGCACCGAACAGGGAGAGTCTGGTGCGGCCAGGCTTGGGCGCCCGGGGCGGCTTAGGCCTGGAATTGGGAAACCCACGGCGGTCGCTTTGAGCAGCCTGCTCCTAGCAGAACGTGGCGGGCACCGGAGAGACCGGCTCCTGGCTCCCGAAGCGGCTCTAGCTCAGGGTTGGGGATCCTACTGGGACTGCTTCTTGGTCCGGGTCCCGCTGGGTGCTACGGAGGCCTGGGGGGCAGAGTGGAGCTGCCTCCTGCGCCCAGAGCAGGCTAAGGGTCCCGCCGGTGTGGTATCGCGACACCCCAACTGCAGCTGGGGCTGAGGAGAGTAGCCGCCCACGCCTGAAACAGGACCAGCGACCAGACGGCAGGGTAGCCAAGTCAACCCACTTGGAGTGGAGGCTGTGAAGAGCCGCCCTCTGAGCCTGCAAGCTAGGCAGTCCTGCGTTCCACTGGCAGGACAGGATCGGCAGCCTGCCAGTGTGATGGACGAGTAGCATCAAGGCAGGCACGCCACACTGGTTGGAGGGGGGGTTGAAAAGAGCCGCCGCCAGCGTCCGGAAGGAGCCCAGAGACCCGTTGGAGAGGCAGTTAAGTACCCCCACTGGGAGTGGGGGGTTAGCAGAACTGCCACCCAGGCCCGCAGGGTGGGCAGATCTGAGACCTACCAGCGGAACGGGCTTGGAGGCCGACCAGCGTGGTAGACACGTCACTTCAATTGGAATAGGGGTGGAGAAGAGCAGCCGCCCACATCCGGATCAGGGCCAACGATCCAAGGACGTGGTAGGAATGTCACCGTAATTGGAGTGGGGGCAGAGTAGTGCAGCCACCCGTGCCCGCAGGCTGGGCAGACCTAAGACCAACCAGCATAGTGAGTTGATCCCCCTGATTAGAGGAGGAGCACAGCCACTAACCGCCCTACAAGAGAGATATCCCAACTATACAAGAACAATATAAATAAACGGGGGGGAAAAAATTTCAAAAACACAACAGTTTCACCAAGCAGAAAGAAACTCAAGCATTATGAAAAGACAAGGAAAGAAAGGACCACAAGCAATACAGGTCAACTCAACTCTAGAAGAGGTAATAGCTGCAACAGATGGAATGTCAGATAAAGAGTTCAGGATATACATGCTTCAGATGATCTGGACTCTCAAGGAAGACATGAGACAGCAAAATCAGACAATGAAAGATCACATTGACAAGGAACTACAGAAACAAATCCAGGAAGTAAAAGATCAATTTCACAGGGAGTTAGAAGTAATAAAAAACAAACAAATAGAAATCCTAGAAATGCAGGAAGCAATAAACCAACTTAAAACCTCAATTGACAATACTACCAGCAGAATAGATCACTTAGAAGATAGAACATCAGACAATGAAGACAAAGTATTTCAACTTGAGAAGAACATAGACAGTTCAGCAAGACTGCTAAGAAACCATGAACAGAACATTCAAGAATTATGGGATAACATTAAAAGACCAAACTTAAGAGTCATTGGGATACAGGAGGGCACAGAGCTCCAGACCAGAGGAATGAACAATTTATTCAATGAAATAATACGAGAAAACTTCCCAGACTTGAAGAATGAAACAGAATCCCATATCCTAGAAGCATACAGGACGCCGAAAGTGCAAAATCATAAGAGATCCACACCTAGACACATTATAATGAGGATGCCCAACATACAGAATAAGGAGAGAATTTTAAAAGCTACAAGAGAAAGAAAGCAGATTACATTTAGGGGCAAACCAATTAGGATAACAGCTGATCTCTCAACACAGACTCTGAAAGCTAGAAGATCCTGGAATAACATTTTTCAAACACTGAAAGAAAACGGGCTCCAACCAAGAATCATGTATCCGGCGAAATTAAGCTTCAAGATGGAAGATGAAATTAAAACCTTTCACGATAAACAAAAGTTAAAAGAATTCGCAGCTAGAAA
This sequence comes from Spermophilus dauricus, assembly GCA_002406435.1. Classification (NCBI taxonomy): domain Eukaryota; kingdom Metazoa; phylum Chordata; class Mammalia; order Rodentia; family Sciuridae; genus Spermophilus; species Spermophilus dauricus. Next base: position 64,190 of record KZ295725.1, on the reverse strand, counting down.
ACCATCTCTTCAAAAAATCCTTGGCAAAACATTACAGGAGGAGGAAACTGAAAATAACATTGAAAACCACCAGTGGGAGGTAGGACAGTAAGGGGGGGAAAGGAATCAAAGAGGAAAACTAATCAGGTTTAGTAACATAAAGAATCAAATATGACTGGAGGAACAAACCAAATCTCAATAATAACCCTAAATGTTAATGGCCTAAACTCACCAATTAAGAGACACAGGCTAGCCGAATGGATCACAAAACAAGATCCAACAATATGTTGCCTACAGGAGACGCATTTGATAGGAAAAGATATACATAGACTGAAGGTGAAAGGCTGGGAAAAATCATTCCACTCATATGGACTGCGGAAGCAAGCAGGAGTGTCCATACTCATATCAAACAAAATAGATTTCAAGCCAAAGTTAATCAAAAAGGATAAAGAGGGACACTACATACTGCTTAAGGGAACCATACACCAACAAGACATAACAATCATAAACATATATGCCCCAAACAATGGTGCAGCCACGTTCATCAAGCAAACTCTTCTCAAGTACAAGAGTCTAATAGACCACCATACAATAATCATGGGAGACTTCAACACACCTCTCTCACCACTGGACAGATCTTCCAAACAAAAGTTAAATAAGGAAACTATAGAACTCAACAACACAATTAACAACCTAGACTTAACTGACATATATAGAATATACCACCCAACATCAAGTAGTTACACTTTTTTCTCAGCAGCACATGGATCCTTCACAAAAATAGACCATATATTATGTCACAGGGCAACTCTTAGACAATATAAAGGAGTAGAAGTAATACCATGCATCTTATCTGATCATAATGGAATGAAACTGAAAATCAACGATAAAAGAAGGAAGGAAAAATCATGCATCACCTGGAGAATGAACAATATGTTACTGAATGATCAATGGGTTATAGAAGACATTAAGGAGGAAATTAAAAACTTCTTAGAGTTAAATGAAATCACAGACACAACATATCGGAATCTATGGGACACATTGAAAGCAGTTTTAAGAGGAAAATTCATTGCTTGGAGCGCATTCCTTAAAAAAAGAAAAAACCAACAAATAAACGATCTCATATATCATCTCAAAATCCTAGAAAAAGAAGAGCAAAACAACAGCAAAAGAAGTAGAAGGCAAGAAATAATTAAAATCAGAGCTGAAATTAATGAAATCGAAACAAAAGAAACAATTGAAAAAATTGACAAAACCAAAAGTTGGTTCTTTGAAAAAATAAATAAAATCGACAGACCCTTAGCCATGCTAACGAAGAGAAGAAGAGAGAGAACCCAAATTACCAGCATACGGGATGAAAAAGGCAATATCACAACAGACACTTCAGAAATACAGAAGATAATCAGAAATTACTTTGAATCATTATACTCCAATAAAATAGAAGATAGTGAAGGCATCGATAAATTTCTTAAGTCATATGATCTGCCCAGATTGAGTCAGGAAGATATAGACAGCCTAAACAGACCAATAACAATAGAGGAAATAGAAGAAACCATCAAAAGACTACCAACTAAGAAAAGCCCAGGACCGGACGGGTATACAGCAGAGTTTTACAAAACCTTTAAAGAGGAACTAACACCAATACTTTTCAAGCTATTTCAGGAAATAGAAAAAGAGGGAGAACTTCCAAAGTCATTCTACGAGGCCAACATCACCCTGATACCTAAACCAGACAGAGACACTTCAAAGAAAGAAAACTACAGACCAATATCTCTAATGAACCTAGATGCAAAAATCCTCAATAAAATTCTAGCGAATCGGATTCAAAATCGTATCAAAAAAATTATACACCATGATCAAGTAGGATTCATCCCTGGGATGCAAGGCTGGTTCAATATACGGAAATCAATAAATGTTATTCACCACATCAATAGACTTAAAAATAAGAACCATATGATCATCTCGATAGATGCAGAAAAAGCATTCGACAAAATACAGCATCCCTTTATGTTCAAAACTCTAGAAAAATTAGGGATAACAGGATCATACCTCAACATCGTTAAAGCAATCTATGATAAGCCACAGGCCAGCATCATTCTGAATGGAGAAAAATTGAAGGCATTCCCTCTAAGATCTGGTACAAGACAGGGATGCCCTCTCTCACCACTTCTGTTCAACATAGTCCTCGAAACACTGGCCAGAGCAATTAGACAGACGAAAGAAATTAAAGGCATAAAAATAGGAAAAGAAGAACTTAAATTATCACTATTTGCAGACGATATGATTCTATACCTAACAGACCCAAAGGGGTCTACAAAGAAACTATTAGAGTTAATAAATGAATTCAGCAAAGTGGCTGGATATAAAATCAACACGCATAAATCAAATGCATTCCTGTATATCAGCGACAAATCCTCTGAAACGGAAATGAGGACAACTACTCCATTCACAATATCCCCCCAAAAAATAAAATACCTGGGAATCAATCTAACAAAAGAGGTGAAAGACCTATACAATGAAAACTACAGAACCCTAAAAAGAGACATAGAAGAAGACCTCAGAAGATGGAAAAATGTACCCTGTTCATGGATAGGCAGAACTAACATCATCAAAATGGCGATATTACCAAAAGTTCTCTATAAGTTCAATGCTATCCCAATCAAAATCCCAACAACATTTCTTGTAGAAATAGATAAAACAATCAGGAAATTCATATGGAATAATAAAAGACCCAGAATAGCAAAAACAATGCTAAGCAGGAAGTGTGAATCAGGCGGTATAGCAATACCAGACTTCAAACTATACTACAGAGCAATAGTAACAAAAACAGCATGGTACTGGTACCAAAACAGGCGAGTGGACCAATGGTACAGAATAGAAGACACAGTAACCAATCCACAAAACTACAACTATCTTATATTTGATAAAGGGGCTAAAAGCATGCAATGGAGGAAGGATAGCATCTTCAACAAATGGTGCTGGGAAAACTGGAAATCCATTTGCATCAAAATGAAACTGAATCCCTTTCTCTCGCCATGCACAAAAGTTAACTCAAAATGGATCAAGGAGCTCGATATTAAATCAGAGACATGGCGTCTGATAGAAGAAAAAGTCGGCTATGATCTACATACTGTGGGGTCAGGCTCCAAATTCCTCAATAGGACACCCATAGCGCAAGAGTTAACAACCAGAATCAACAACTGGGACTTACTCAAACTAAAAAGTTTTCTCTCAACAAAAGAAACAATAAGAGAGATAAACAGGGAGCCTACATCCTGGGAACAAATCTTTACCCCACACACTTCAGATAGAGCCCTAATATCCAGAGTATACAAAGAACTCAAAAAATTAGATAATAAGATAACAAATAACCCAATCAACAAATGGGCCAAGGACCTGAACAGACACTTCTCAGAGGAAGACATACAATCAATCAACAAATACATGAAAAAATGCTCAACATCGCTAGCAGTCAGAGAAATGCAAATCAAAACCACCCTAAGATACCATCTCACTCCAGTAAGATTGGCAGCCATTAAGAAGTCCAACAACAACAAGTGCTGGCGAGGATGCGGGGAAATGGGTACACTTGTTCATTGTTGGTGGGACTGCAAAATGGTGCAGCCAATTTGGAAAGCAGTATGGAGATTTCTTGGAAAGCTGGGAATGGAACCACCATTTGACCCAGCTATTCCCCTTCTCGGTCTATTCCCTAAAGACCTAACAAGAGCATGCTACAGGGACACTGCTACATCGATGTTCATAGCAGCACAATTCACGATAGCAAGATTGTGGAACCAACCTAGAAGCCCTTCAATAGATGAATGGATTAAAAAAATGTGGCATTTATACACAATGGAGTATTACTCTGCATTAAGAAACGACAAAATCATAGAATTTGGAGGGAAATGGATGGCATTAGAACAGATTATGCTAAGTGAAGCTAGCCAATCCTTAAAAAACAAATGCCAAATGTCTTCTTTGATATAAGGGGAGTAACCAAGAACAGGGTAGAGAGGAAGAGATGAAGAAGAAGATTAACATTAAACAGGGATGATAGGCGGGAGGGAAAGGGAGAGTTAAGGGAAATTGCATGAAATTGGAAGGTGAGCCTAAGGGATATACACAATTACATATAAGAGGAAAGGAGGAGTAGGAGAAAAATTATATAAGTGGATGAAACGATTTATAGTAGAGGGGGTGGAGAGAGAGAAGGGGAGGGGAGGGGAGGGGAGGGGTGGGGGGATAGTGGAGAATGGGATAGACAGCAGAATACATCAGTCACCAGAAAGGCAATTTGTAAATCAATGGAAATGTAACTGATGCGACATAACAATCTGTATACGGGGTAAAAATGGGAGTTCATAACCCACTTGAATCCATCTGTGAAATATGGTATATTAAGAACTATGTAATGTTTTGAACAACCAAAAATAAAAAAAAAAAGATTGGGAGAAAAAATGTTCGCTAACATTTCAGGAAACTCATAGTTTCTGGAACCTTTCAACCCCGTTCCATGAAAGTGATTTTTGCCAGTCTCTGCTTAGCACTACAGCAATAGGAAACAAACAGTACAGATAGAACTTGGAACTACTTTATTGTGTCAAGTTTCAAGGAGATAGCACAAACCGTCTTTGATTTAGAGTTACAATTCCATGTATCCATATAGCAGAAAACAGAGTGATACATAAATATTAAAACGGTTACTGAAAACCAACGGTTTAATCTAGAAGAATGAAATTTGGTGAGCCAAGTGGGATTGGAGCACTGATCATTACCTGAAAGTATCTTCAGAATAGGGTGAAAAAATGTTTGCTGAGATTACAAATACTCATTGTTTTCGGGAAGCTTTCATCCCGTTCCATGAAAGTGATTTTCGCCACTATCTACATAGGGCTACATCAATAGGAAACAAACCATAGAGACAGAATGTGGAAATACTTCATTGTGTCAAGTTTCAAACAGCTAGCACAAAACGTGTTTGATTTAGAGTTACAACTGCATGTATCCATATAGCCGAAAACAGAGTTAAACCTAAATATTAAAAAGGTTACTTCAAAGGAACGGTTTAACCCTGAAGAACGAAATTTGGTGAGCCAAGTGGGATTGGTGCACTGATCATTACCTGAAAGTATCATCAAGATTGGGTGAAAAAATGTTTGTTGAGATTTCAGTTAACTCATCGTTTCAGGAAGCTTTCAACACCTTTCCATGAAAGTGATTTTTGCCAGTCTCGGCTTAAGGCTACATCAATAGGAAACAAACCATAGAGATAGAACTTGCATCTACTTCATTGTGTGAAGTTTCAAAGAGCTAGCACAAACCGTGTTTGATTTAGAGTTACAACTGCATGTATCCATATAGCAGAAAACAGAGTGAATCCTAAATATTAAAACGTTTACTGCACACGAACGTTTGAACCTAGAAGAACAATATTTGGTGAGCCAAGTGAGATTGGTGCACTGATCATTACCTGAAAGTATCATCAATATTGGGTGAAAAAATATTTGCTGAGATTTCAGGATACTCATAGTTTCTGAAAGCTTTCAACCCCGTTCCATTAAACTGATTTTCGCCTGTCTCTGCTTATGGCTACATCAATAGGAAAAAAAACATACAGATAGAACTCGGAACTACTTCATTGCGTCAAGTTTGAAAGAGCTAGCACAAACCGTGTTTGATTTACAGTTACAACTGCATGTATTCACATAGTAGAAAACAGAGTAAAACCTAAATATTAAAAAGGTTACTGCAAACGAACGGTTAAACCTAGAAGGACAAAATTTGGTGAGCCAAGTGGGAATGGTGGACTGATCATTACCTGAAAGTATCATAAGGATTGGGTGAAAAAATGTTTGCTGAGATTTCAGGAAACTCATAGTTTTCTGGAAGCTTTCAACCCCTTTCCATTAAAGTGATTTTTGCCAATCTCTGCTTAGGGCTACATAAATAGGAAACAAAGCATAGTGATAGAAGTTGAATCTTCTTTATTGTGTCCAGTTTCAAACAACTATCACAAACCGTGTTTGATTTAGAGTTACAACTGCATGTATCCATATAGCAGAAACCAGAGTGAAACCTAAATATTAAAATGGTTACTGCAAACGAATGGTTATACCTAGAAGAACGAAATTTGGTGAGCCAAGTGGGAATGGTGCACTGATTATTTCCTGAAAGTATCATCAAGATTGGGTGAAAAAATGTTTGCTGAGATTTCAGGAAACTCATAGTTTTCTGGAAGCTTTCAACCCCTTTCCATGAAAATGATTTTCTCCAGTCTGTGCTTAGGGCTATAGCAATAGAAAACAAACCATAGAGATAGAAGCTGGAACTACTTCATTCCATCAATTTTCAGAGAGCTAGCACAAACCATGTTTGATTTAGAGTTACAACTCCATGTATCCATATAGAAGAAAACAGAGTGAAACCTAAATATTAAAGCGGTTACTGCAAACGATAGGTTTAAACTAGAAGAACGAAATTTGGTGAGCCAAGTGGGATTTGTGTACTGATCATTACCGGAAAGTATGATCAAGTTTGGGTGAAAATATGTTTGCTGAGTTTTCAGGAAACTCATAGTTTTCTGGAAGCTTTCAACCCCGTTCCATGAAAGTGATTTTCGCCAGTCTCTGCTTAGGGCTACATCAATAGGAAAAAAAACATAGAGATAGAACTTGGAATTACTTCATTGTGTCAAGTTTCAAAGAGCTAGCACAAACCGTATTTGATTTAGAGTTACAACTGCATGTATCCATAGAGTAGAAAACAGAGTGAAACCTAAATACTAAAACGTTTCCTGCAAACGAACGGTTTAACCTAGAAGAAGGAAATTTGGCGTGCCAAGTGCGACTGGTTCACTGATCATTACCTGAAAGTATCATCAAGATTGGGTGAAAAAATGTTTGCTGAGATTTCAGGAAAATCATACTTTCTGGAAGCTTTCAACCCCTTTCCATGAAAGTGATTTTCGTCAGTCTCTGCTTAGGGCTACATCAATAGGAAACAAGCCCTAGAGATAGAACTTGGAACTACTTCATTGGGTCAAGTTTCAAAGAGCTAGCACAAACCGTTTTTGATTTAGAGTTACAAATGCATGTATCCATATAGCAGAAAAGAGAGTGAAACCTAAGTTTTCAAACTGTTACTGCAAACGAACGGTTTAACCTAGATGTTCGAAATTTGGTGAGCCAAGAGTGATTGGTGCACTGATCATTAACTGAAAATATCATCAAGATTGGGTAAAAAATGTTTGCTGAGATTTCAGGAAACTCATAGTTTTCTGGAAGCTTTCAACCCGTTTCAATGTAAGTGATTTTCGCCAGTCTCAGGTTAGGGCTATAGCAATAGGAAATAAACCATAGAGATAGAACTTGGAACTACTTCATTGTGTCAAGTTTCAAAGAGCTAGCACAAACCGTGTTTAATTTAGAGTTAAACTGCATATATCCATATAGCAGAAAAGAGGGTGAAACCTAAATATTAAAACAGTTACTGCAAACGAAGGGTTTAACCTAGAAGAATGAAATTAGGTGAGCCAAGTGGGATTGGTGCACTGATCCTTACCTGAAAGTATCATCAAGATTGGGTGAAAAAAATGTTTGGTGAGATTTCAGGAAACTCATAGTTTCCTGGAAGCTTTCAACCCCTTTCAATGAAAGTGATTTTCGCCAGTGTCTGCTTAGGGCTATAGCAATTGGAAACAAACAATACAGATAGGACTAGGAACTTCTTCATTGTGTCAAGTTTCAAAGAGCTAGCACAAACCGTGTTTGATTTAGAGTTACAACTGCATTTATCCATATAGCAGAAAACAGAGTGAAACCTAAATATTAAAATGGTTACTGCAAACAAACGGTTTAACCCAGAAGAACGAAATTTGGTGAGCCAAGTGGGATTGGTGCACAGATCACTATCTTAAAGTATCATCAAGCTTGAGTGAAAAAATATTTGCTGAGATTTCAGGAAATTCATAGTTTTCTGGAAGCGTTCCACCCCGTTCCATGAAAGTGATTTTCCCCAGTCTCTGCTTAGAGCTACATCAATAGAAAACCAACCATAGAGATAGAACTTGGAACTACTTCATTGTGTCAAGTTTCAAAGAGCTAGCACAAATCGTGTTTGATCTAGATTTACAACTGCATGTATCCATATGGCAGAAAAGAGAGTGAAACCTAAATATTAAAATGGTTACTGAAAACGAACGGTTTAACTTAGAAGAAAGAATTGTGGTGAGCCAAGTGGGATTGGTGCACTGACCATTACCTGAAAGTATCATCAAGATTGGGTGAAAAAATATTTGCTGGGATTTCAGGAAATTCATAGTTTTCTGGAAACTTTCAACCCCGTTTTATGAAAGTGATTTTCACATCGGTGCTGAGTGCTACATCAATAGGAAACAAACCTTAGAGATAGAACTTGGATCTTCTTCATATTGTCAAGTTTCAAAGAGCTAGCACAAACCATGTTTGATTTAGAGTTACAACTGCATGTAACCTTATAGCAGAAAACAGAGTGAAAAATAAATATTTAAGCAGTTAATGCAAACGAACGGTTTAACATAGAGGAACGAAACTTGGTGACCCAAGTGGGATTGGTGCACTGATCATTACCTAAAAGTATCATCAAGATTGGGTGAAAAAATGTTTGCTGATATTTCAGGAATCTCATAATTTTCTGGAAGCTTTCAACCCCTTTCCATGAAAGTGATTTTCGCCAGTCTCTTCTTAGGGCTATTACAATAGGAAATAAACCATACAGATAGAACTTGGAACTACTTCATTGTGTCAAGTTTCAAAGAGCTAGCACAAACCGTGTTTGATTTAGAGTTACAACTGCATGTATCTATATAGCAGAAAAGAGAGTGAAACCTAAATATTAAAACGGTTTCTGCAAACGAACGGTTTAACCTAGAAGAACGAACTTTGGTGAGCCAAGTGGGATTGGTGCACTGACCATTACCTGAAAGTATCATCAAGATTGGGTGAAAAAATGTTTGCTGATATTTCAGGAATCTCATAATTTTCTGGAAGCTTTCAACCCCTTTCCATGAAAGTGATTTTCGCCAGTCTCTTCTTAGGGCTATTACAATAGGAAATAAACCATACAGATAGAACTTGGAACTACTTCATTGTGTCAAGTTTCAAAGAGCTAGCACAAACCGTGTTTGATTTAGAGTTACAACTGCATGTATCTATATAGCAGAAAAGAGAGTGAAACCTAAATATTAAAACGGTTTCTGCAAACGAACGGTTTAACCTAGAAGAACGAACTTTGGTGAGCCAAGTGGGATTGGTGCACTGACCATTACCTGAAAGTATCATCAAGATTGGGTGAAAAAATATTTGCTGAGATTTCAGGAAATTCATAGTTTTCTGGAAGCGTTCCACCCCGTTCCATGAAAGTGATTTTCCCAAGTCTCTGCGTAGAGCTACATCAATAGAAAACCAATGATAGAGATAGAACTTGGAACTACTTCATTGTGTCAAGTTTCAAAGAGCTAGCACAAACCGTGTTTGATAGAGTTACTACTGCATGAATCCATATAGCAGAAAACAGAGTGAAACCTAAATATTAAAACGGTTTCTGCAAACGAATGGTTTAACCTAGAAGAACGAACTTTGGTGAGCCAAGTGGGATTGGTGCACTGACCATTACCTGAAAGTATCATCAAGATTGGGTGAAAAAATATTTGCTGAGATTTCAGGAAATTCATAGTTTTCTGGAAGCGTTCCACCCCGTTCCATGAAAGTGATTTTCTCAAGTCTCTGCGTAGAGCTACATCAATAGAAAACCAATGATAGAGATAGAACTTGGAACTACTTCATTGTGTCAAGTTTCAAAGAGCTAGCACAAACCGTGTTTGATAGAGTTACTACTGCATGTATCCTTATAGCAGAAAACAGAGTGAAACCTAAATATTAAAACGGTTACTGTAAACGAACGGTTTAACCTACAAGAACGACATTTGGTGAGTCAAGTGGGAATGGTGCACTGATCATTACCTGAAAGTATCATCATGATTGGGTAAAAAGAGTTTGCTGAGATTTCAGAAAACTCATTGTTTTTTGGAAGCTTTCAACACCGTTCCATGAAAGTGATTTTCACATGTCTCTGCTTAGGGCTACATCAATAGGAAAAAAACCATAGAGATAGAACTTGCAACTACTTCATTGTGTCAAGTTTGAAAGAGCTAGCACAAAGCGTCTTTTATTTAGAGTTACAAATGCATGTATCCATATAGCAGAAAAGAGAGTGAAACCTAAATATTAAAACAGTTACTGCAAATGATGGTTTAACCTACAAAAACGAAATTTGTTGAGCCTTGTGGGATTGGTTCACTGATCATTACAAAGTGTCATCAAGTTTGGGTGAAAAAATGTTTGCTGAGAATTCAGGAAACTCATAGTTTACTGGAGGATTTCAACCCCGTTCCATGCAAGTGATTTTCAACAGTCTCTTCTTAGGGCTACAGCAATAGTCAACAAAACATAGAGATAGAACTTGGAACTCCTTCATTGTGTCAAGTTTCAAAGAGCTAGTAGAAACTGTGTTTGATATAGATTTACAACTGCATGTATCCATATAGTAGAAAACAGAGTGAAACCTAAACATTAAAACGGTTACTGCAAACGAACGGTTTAACCTAGAAGAATGAACTTGGTGAGCCAAGTGGGATTGGTGCACTGATCATTACCTGAATGTATCATCAAGATTGGGTAAAAAGAGTTGGCTGAGATTTCAGGAAACTCACTGTTTTTAGGAAGCTTTCAACGCTGTTCCATGAAAGTGATTTTCGCCAGTCTCTGCTTAGGGCTACATCAATAAGAAACAAACCATAGAGATAGAACTTGGATCTCCATCATTTTGACAAGTTTCAAAGAGCTAGCACAAACCGTGTTTGATTTAGCATTACAACTGCGGTATCCATATAGCAGAAAACAGAGTGAACCCTAAATATTAAAACGGATACTGCAAAAAAATCAGTTTAACCTAGAAGAACGAAATTTGTTGAGCCAAGTGGGATTGTTGCACTGATTATTACCTGAAAGTATCGTCAAGATTGGGTGAAAAATATTTGCTGAGATTTCAGGAAATTCATAGTTTTCTGGAAGATTTCTACCACTTTCCATGAAAGTTATTTTCGCCAATCTCTGCTTAGGGATACAGAAATAGGAAACCAACAATGGAAACAGAACGTGGCAATACTTCATTGTGACAAGTTTCAAAGACCTAGCACAAACCGTGTTTGATTGAGAGTTACAAATTCATGTATCCATATAGCAGAAAAGAGAGTGAAACCTAAATATTAAAACGGTTATTGCAAACGAACTGTTTAACCTAGAAGAACGAAATTTGGTGAGCCAAGTGGGATTGGTGCAGTAATCATTACCTGAAATTATCATCAAGATTGGGAGAAAAAATGTTTGCTAAGATTTCAGAAAACTGTATTCTCAGGAAGCTTTCAACCCGGTATCATGTAAGTGATTTTCGCCAGTCTCTGCTTAGGGCCACAGCAATAGGAAACAAAAAGTACAGATAGAACTTGGAACTACTTCATTGTGTCAAATTTCAAAGAGCTAGCACAAACCGTGTTTGATTTAGAGTTACAACTGCATGTATCCATATAGCAGAAAAGAGAGTGAAACCTAAATATTAAAACGGTTACTGCAAACGAACGGTTTAACCTGGAAGAACAAAATTTTGTGAGCCTAGTGGGATTCGTGCACTGACCATTACCTGAAAGTATCATCAAGATTAGGTGAAAAAATATTTGCTGAGACATCAGGAAACTCATAGTTTTCTGGAAACTTTCAACCCTGTTCCATGGAACTGATTTTTGCATCTTTTCTTAGGGCTACATCAATAGGAAACAAACCGTAGAGATAGAACTTGGATCTTCTTCATATTGTCAGGTTTCAAAGAGCTAGCAGAAACCGTGTTTGATTTAGAGTTACAACTGCATGTAACCTTATAGCAGAAAACAGAGTGAACCCAAAATATTAAAACGGATACTGCAAACGAACGGTTTAACCTAGAAGAACGAAATTTGGTGAACCAAGTGGGATTTGTGCGGTGATCATTACCTGAAAGTATCATCAAGATTGGGTGAAAAAATGTTTGCTGATATTCAGGAAATTCATACTTTTCTGCAAGATTTCGACCCCTTTCCATGAAAGTGACTGTCGCCAGTCTGTGTTTAGGGCTATAGCAATAGAAAAAAAACCATATAGATAGAACTTGGAAGTTCTTCATTGTGTCAAGTTTCAAAGACTAGCACAAACCGTGTTTGATTTAGAGTTACAACTGCATGTATCCATATAGCAGAAAACAGAGTGAAGCCTAAATATTGAAACAGTTACTGCATATGAATGGTTTAACCTAGAAGAAGAAAATTTGTTGAACCAAATGAAATTGGTGCACTGATCATTACCTGAATGTATCATGAAGATTGGGTGAAAAAATGTTTGATGAGATTTCAGAAAACTCATAGTTTTCTGGAAGCTTTCAACCCCTTTCCATGAAAGTGATTTTCGCCAGTCTCTGCTTAGGGCTATAGCAATAGGAAATAAACCATAGAGATAGAACTAGGAACTACTTCATTGTGTCAAGTTTCAAAGAGCTAACTCAAACCGTGTTTGATTTAGTGTTACAACTGCATGTATCCATATAGCAGAAAACAGAGTGAAACCTAAATATTAAAACAGTTAATGCAAATGAAAGTTTAAACCTAGAAGTACGAAATTTGGTGAGCCAAGTGGGAATGGTGCACTGATTATTACCTGAAAGTATCATCAAGTTTGGGTGAAAAAAATGTTTGCTGAGATTTCAGGAAATTCATAGTTTTCTGGAACCTTTCAACCCCGTTCCATGAAAGTGATTTTCGCATCTGTGCTTAGGGCTAAATGAATAGGAAACAAACCAAAGACATAGAACTTGGGTTTCTTCATATTGTCAAGTTTCAAATAGCTAGCACAAACCATGCTTGATTTAGAGTTACAACTGAATGTATCCTTATAGCAGAAAACAGAGTGAAACCTAAATATTTAATCGGTTACTGGAAACGAACGGTTTAACCTAGAAGAACGAAATTTTGTGAGCCAAGTGGGCTTGGTGCACTGATCATTACCTGAAAGTATCATCAAGATTCCGTGAAAAAAATATTTGCTGAGATTTCAGGAAACTCATACTTTTCTGGAAGGTTTCAACCCCTTTACATGAAAGTGATTTTCACCAGTCTCTTCTTAGGGCTATTGCAATAGGAAATAAACCATACAAAAAACTTAGAACTACTTCATTGTGTCAAGTTTCAAAGAGCTAGCACAAACTGTGTTTGATTTAGAGTTCAAACTGCATGTATCCATATATCAGAAAACAGAGTGAAACCTAAATATTAAAACGGTTACTGCAAATGAACGGTTTAACCTAGAAGAATGAAATTGGGTGAGCCAAGTTAGATTGGTTCACTGATCATTACCTGAAAGTATGATCAAGATTGGGTGAAAAACTGTTTGCTGAGATTTCAGGAAAATCATAGTTTTCTGGAAGCTTTCAACCCCATTCCTTGAAAGTGATTTTCGCCAGTCTGTGCTTAGGGCTACATCAAATAGAAATGATCCATAGAGATAGAACTTGGATCTACTTCATTTTGTCAACTTTCAAAGAGCTAGCACAAACCGTGTTTGATTTAGAGTTACAACTGCATTTATCCATATAGAAGAAAAAACAGTGAAACCTAAATATTAAAACAGTTACTGCAAATGAACGGTTTAACCTAGAAGAACAAAATTTGGTGAGCCAAGTGGGACTGGTGCACTGATAATTACCTGAAAATATTATCAAGATTGGGTGAAAAATGTTTGCTGAGATTTTAAAACACTCATAGTTTTCTGGAACTTTCTACCCATTTCCTTGAAAGTGACTTTCGCCAGTCTCTGCTTAGGGCTACAGCAATAGGAAACAATCCATACAGATAGATCAAGGAACTACTTCATTGCATCAAGTTTCAAAGACTAGCACAAACCGTGTTTGATTTAGAGTTACAACTTCATGTATCCATATAGCAGAAAACGGAGTGAAACCTACATATTGAAACGGTTACTGCAAACGAACAGTTTAACATAGAAGAACTAAACTTGGTGAGCCAAGTGGGATTAGTGCACTGATCACTACATGAAAGTATAATCAATATTGGGTGAAAAAATATTTGCTGAGATTTCAGGAAAATCATAGTTTTCTGGAAAATTTAAACCCCGTTCCATGAAAGTGATTTTTGCATCTGTGCTAAGGGCTACATCAATAAGAAACAAACCATAGAGATAGAACTTGTATCTTCTTCATATTGTCAAGTTTCAAAGACCTAGCACAAACCGTGTTTGATTTAGAGTTACAACTGCATGTATCCATATAGCAGAAAACAGAGTGAAACCTAAATGTTAAAATGGATACTGAAAACGAACGGTTTAAATTAGAAGTATGAAATTTGGTGAGCCATGTGGGATTGGTGCACTGATCATTACCTGAAATTATTATCAAGATTGGGATAAAAAATGTTTGCTGAGATTTCAGGGAAATCATAGTTTTCTGGCAGCTTTCAACCCCATTCCATGAAAGTGATTTTTGCCAGTCTCTGCTTAGGGCTATAGCAATAAGAAATAAACCATACAGTTAGAAATTGGAACTACTTCATTGTGTCAAGTTTCAAAGAGCTAGCACAAACCGTGTTTGATTTAGAGTTACAACTGCATGTATCCATATAGCAGAAAACAGAGTGAAACCTAAATGTTAAAATGGATACTGAAAACGAACGGTTTAAATTAGAAGTATGAAATTTGGTGAGCCATGTGGGATTGGTGCACTGATCATTACCTGAAATTATTATCAAGATTGGGATAAAAAATGTTTGCTGAGATTTCAGGGAAATCATAGTTTTCTGGCAGCTTTCAACCCCATTCCATGAAAGTGATTTTTGCCAGTCTCTGCTTAGGGCTATAGCAATAAGAAATAAACCATACAGTTAGAAATTGGAACTACTTCATTGTGTCAAGTTTCAAAGAGCTAGCACAAACCGTGTTTGATTTAGAGTTACAAATGCATGTATCCATATAGCAGAAAACAGAGTGAAACCTAAATATTAAAACAGTTACGGCAAACGAATTGTTTAATCTAGAAGAATGAAACTTGGTAAGCCAAGTGGGATTGGAGCACTGATCATTACCTGAAAGTATCATCAAGATTGGTTGAAAAAATGTTTGCTGAGATTTCAGGAAACTAATAGATTTCTGGAATTTTCACCCTCATTCCTATAAAGTGATTTTCACCAGTCTCTGCTTAGGGCTCCATGAATAAGAAACAAACCATAGAGATAGAACTTAGAACTACTTCATTGCATCAAGTTTCAAAGAGCTAGCACAAACCGTGTTTGATTTAGATTTACAACTGCATGTATCCATATAGCAGAAAACAGAGTGCAACCTAAATATTAAAACGGTTACTGCAAATGAATGGTTAATCTAGAAGAACAAAAATTGTTGAGCCAAATGGGAATGGTGCACTGATCATTGCCTGAAAGTATCATCAAGATTGGGTGAAAAAATTTTTGTTAGGATTTCAGGAAACACATAGTTTTCTGGAAGATTTCAACAGCATTCCATGGAAGTGATTTTAGCCAGTCTCTGCATAGGGCTACATCAATAGTAAAAAACTATAGAGATAGAACTTGGAACTATTTCATTGTGTCAAGTTTCAAAGAGCCAGCAAAAACCGTGATTGAATAAGAGTTAGAACTGCATGTATCCATATAGCAGAAAACTGAGTGAAACCTAAATATTAAAACGGTTACTGTAAATGAACGGTTTAACCTAGAAGAACGAAATTTGTGAGTCAAGTGCGATTGGTGCACTGATCCTTACCTGAAAGTATCATCAAGATCGTGTGACAAAATGTTTGCTAAGATTTCAGGAAACTCTTAATTTTCTGGAATCTTTCAACCCCTATTTATGAAAGTGATTTTCGCCTGTCTGTGCTTAGGGCTATAGCAATAGGAAACAAACCATAGAGATAGAACTTGGAACTACTTCATTGTGTCAAGTTACAAAGAGCTAGCACAAACCGTGTTTGATTTAGAGTTACAAATGCATGTATCCATATAGCAGAAAAGAGAGTGAAACCTAAATATTAAAACAGTTACTGCAAATGATGGTTTAACCTACAAAAACGAAATTTGTTGAGCCTTGTGGGATTGGTTCACTGATCATTACAAAGTGTCATCAAGTTTGGGTGAAAAAATGTTTGCTGAGATATCTGGAAACTCATAGTTTTCTGGAAGCTTTCAACCCCTTTCCATGAAAGAAATTTTCTCCAGTCTCTGCTTGGGGCTACAGCAATCGGAAACAAACCATGGAGATAGAACTTGGAACTACTTCATTGCGTCAAGTTTCAAAGAGCTAGTACAAACCGTGTTTGATTTAGAGTTACAAATGCATGTATCCAGATAGAAGAAAAAAGAGTGAAACCTAAATATTAAAACGGTTACTGCCAACGAATGGTTAAAACTACAAGAATGAAATTTGGTGAGCCAAGTGGGATTGGTGCACTGATCATTACCTGAAAGTATCATCAAGGTTTGGTCAAAAAATGTTAGCTGAGATTTGGAGAAACTCATAGTTTTCTGGAAGTTTTCAGTCCCTTTCTATGAAAGTGATTTTTGCCACTCTCTGCTTAGGGCTATAGAAATAAGAAATAAACCATACAGATAGAACTTGAAACTACTTCATTGTTTCAAGTTTCAAAGAGCTAGCACAAACGGTGATTGATTTAGAGTTACAAATGCATGTAACCATATAGCAGAAAACAGAATGAAATTTAAATATTAAAACGATTACTGCAAATGAATGGTTTAACTTAGAAGAACGAAGTTTGGTGAGCCAATTGGCAATGGTGCAGTGATCATTACCTGAAAGTATCATCAAGTTTGAGTGAGAAAATATTTGTTGAGATTTCAGGAAACTCATACTTTTCTGGAAGCTTTCAACCACGTTCCATTAAAGTGATTTTCGCAAGTCTCTCTTTAGGGCTATAGCAATAGGAAATAAACCATACAGAGAGAACTTGGAACGACTTCATTGTGTCAAGTTTCAAAGAGCTAGCACAAACCGTGTTTGATTTAGTGTTACAAATGCCTGTATCCATATAGCATAAAAGAGAGTGAAACCTAAATATTAAAACGGTTAGTGCAAACGAACGGTTTAACCTTGAAGAACAAAACTTGGGGGGACAAGTGGGTTAGGGTACTGATCATTACCTGAATGTATCATCAAGATTGGTTGAAAAATGTTTGCTGGGATTTCAGGTAACTCATTATTTTCTGGACGCTTTCAACCCCGTTCCATGAAATTGATTTTCGCAAGTCTGTGCTTAGGGCTACATCAATAGGAAACAAACCATAGAGATAGAACTTGGAACTACTTCATTGTGTCAATTTTCTTTTTTTTTATTGTTGGTTGTTCAAAACCTTACATAGTTCTTAATATGCCATATTTCACAGATTGATTCAAGTGGGTTATGAACTCCCATTTTTACCCCGTATACAGATTGTTATGTCACATCAGTTATTTTCCATTGATTTACAAATTGCCTTTCTGGCGACTGATGTAATCTGCTGTCTATCCCATTCTCCACTATCCCACCACCCCTCCCCTCCCCTCCCCTCCCCTTCTCTCTCTCCACCCCCTCTACTATAAATCATTTCTTCCACTTATATAATTTTCCTCCTATTCCTCCTTTCCTCTTATATGTAATTGTGTATATCCCTTAGGCTCACCTTCCAATTCCATGCAATTTCCCTTAACTCTACCTTTCCCTCCCGCCTATCATCCCTGTTTAATGTTAATCTTCTTCTTCAGCTCATCGTCTCTACCCTGTCCTTGGTTACTCCCCTTATATCAAAGAAGACATTTGGCATTTGTTTTTTAAGTTTCAAAGAGATAGCACAAACCGTGTTTGATTTAGAGTTACAACTGCATGTATACATATAGCAGAAAACAGCGTGAAACCTAAATATTAAAACGGTTAATGCAAATGAACGATTTAATCTAGAAGAACTAAATTTGGTGATCCAAGTGGGAATGGTGCACTGATCATTACCTGAAAGTATCATCAATATTGGGTGAAAAAATATTTGCTATGATTTCAGGAAACTGATAGTTTTCTGGAAGCTTTCTACCCTGTTCTATGAAAGTGATTTTCGCCAGTCTCTTCTTAGGGCTACAGCAATAGGAAACATACCATACAAAGAGAACTTAGAACTACTTCATTGTGTCACGTTTAAAACAGCTAGCAGAAACCGTGTTTGATTTAGAGTTACAACTGCATGTATCCATATAGCAGAAAACTTAGTGAAACCTAAATATTTAAACGGTTAGTGCAAAAGGACGGTTTAACCTAGAAGAACGAAATTTGGTGAAACAAGTGGGATTGGTGCACTGATCATTTCCTGAAAGTATCATCAAGTTTGGGTGAAAAAATGTTTGCTGAGATTTCAGGAAACTCATAGTTTTCTGGAAGCTTTCAACACCGTTCCATGAAAGTGATATTTGCCAGTCTCTGCTTAGGGCTACAGCAATCGGAAAAATACCATACAGATAGAAAATGGAACTACTTCATTGTGTCAAGTTTCAAAGAGCTGGCACAAACCATGTTTGATTGAGAGTTACAACTGCATGTATCCATATAGCACAAAAGAGAGTGAAACTGAAATATTACAATGGTTACTGCAAATGAGTGGTTTTACCTAGAAGAACGAAATTTGTTGAACCAAGTGGGATTGTTGCACTAATCACTACCGGAAATTAGCATCAAGATTGGGTGAAAAAATGTTTGTTGAGATTTTAGGAAACTCATAGTTTTCTGGAAGCTTTCAACCACTTTCCGTGAAAGTGATTTTCGCCACTCTGCTTAGGGCTATAGCAATAGGAAATAAACCATACAGATAGAACAAGGAACTACTTCATTGTGTCAAGTTTCAAAGAGCTAGCACAAACCGTGTTGATTTAGAGTTATAACAGCATGTATACATATAGCAGAAAACAGAGTGAAACCTAAATATCAAAAAGGATAATGCAAACGAACGGTTTAACCTAGAAGAAGGAAATTTGGTGAGCCAAGTGGGAATGGTGCACTGATCATTACCTGAAAGTATCATCAAGATTGGTTGAAAAAATCTTTGCTAAGATTTCAGGAAACTCATAGTTTGCTGGAAGTTTCTACCCCGTTCCATGAAAGTGATTTTCGCCAGGCTCTGCTTATGGCTACAGCAATAGGAAACATACCATACAGAGAGAACTAAGAACTACTTCATTGTGTCAACTTTCAAAGAGCTAGCACAAACCGTGTTTGATTTAGAGTTACAAATGCATGTATCCATATAGCAGAAAACATAGTGAAACCTAAATATTAAAACGATTACTGCAAAGAACAGTTTAACCTAGAAGATGAAATTTGGTGAGCCAAGTGGGATTGGTGCAATGATCATTACCTGAAAGTCTCATCAAGATTATGTGAAAAAATGTTTGCTGAGATTTAAGGAAACTCATAGTTTTCTGGAAGCTTTCAACCCCATTCCATTAAAGTGATTTTCGCCAGTCTGTGCTTAGGGCTATAACATAAGGAAAGAAACCAAAGAGATAGAACTTGGATCTATTTCATTTTGTCAAGTCAAAGAGCTAGCACAAACCGTGTTTGATTTAGAGTTACAACTGCATGTATCCTTAGTGCAGAAAACAGAGTGAAACCTAAATTTTAAAACATTTACTGCAAACGAATGGTTTAACCTAGAAGAACGAAATTTGGTGAGCCAAGTGGCATTGGTGCACTGATCATTACCTGAAAGTATCGTAAAGATTGTGTGAAAAAATTTTTGCTGATATTCAGGAAACTCATACTTTTCTTGAAGCTTTCGACCTTTTTCCATGAAAGTGACTTTCGCCAGTCTCTGCTTAGGACTATAGGAATAGGAAACAAAACATAGAGATAGAACTTGGAACTACTTCATTGTGTCAAGTTACAAAGAGCTAGCACAAACCATGTTTGATTTAGAGTTACAACTGCATGAATCCATATTGCAGAAAAGAGAGTGAAACCTAAATATTAAAACGGTTACTGCAAACGAACGGTTTAACCTAGAAGAATGCAATTTGGTGAGCCAAGTGGGATTGGTGCACTGATGATTATCTTAAAGTAACATCAAGATTGGTGAAAAAATGTTTTCTAAGATTTCAGGAAACTCATAGTTTTCTGGAAACTTTCAACCCCTTTCCCAGGAAGTGATTTTTTCCAGTCTCTGCTTAGGGCTGCAACAATAGGAAATAAACCATAGAGATAGAACATGGAACTATTTCATTGTGTAAAGTTTCAAAGAGCTAGCACAACCGTGTTTGATTTAGAGTTACAACTGCATGTATCCATATAGCAGAAAAGAGAGTGAAACCTAAATATTAAAACAGTTAATGCAAACGAACGGTTTAACATAGAAGAACGAAATTTGGTGAGCCAAGTGGGATTGGTGCAGTGATCATTACCTGAAAGTATCATCAAGTTTGGGTGAAAAAATGTTCGCTGAGATTTCAGGAGACTCATAGTTTTCTGGAAGCTTTCTACTCCTTTACATGAAAGTGATTTTCGCCATTCTCTGCTTAGGGCTACAGCAATAGGAAACAAACATACAGATAGACCTAGGAACTACTTCATTGTGTCAAGTTTCAAAGAGCTAGCACAAACCGTGTTTGATTTAGAGTTACAACTGCATGTATCCATATGCCAGAAAACAGATTGAAACCTAAATATTAAAATGGTTACTGCAAATGAACGTTTTAACCTAGAAGAACGAAATTGGGTAAGCCAAGTCGGATTGGTGCAGTGATCTTTACCTGAAAGTATCATCAAGATTGGGTAAAAAATTTTTGCTGAGATTCAGGAAACTCATACTTTTATGGGAGATTTCGACCCCTTTCCATGAAAGTGACTTTTGCCAGTCTGTGCTTAGGACTATAGGAATAGGAAACCAACCATAGAGATAGAACTTGGAACTACTTCATTGTGTCAAGTTTCAAAGAGCTAGCACAAACCGTGTTTGATTTAGAGTTACAGAAGACATTTGGCATTTGTTTTTTAAGGATTGGCTAGCTTCACTTAGCATAATCTGTTCTAATGCCATCCATTTCCCTCCAAATTCTATGATTTTGTCGTTTCTTAATGCAGAGTAATACTCCATTGTGTATAAATGCCACATTTTTTTAATCCATTCATCTATTGAAGGGCTTCTAGGTTGGTTCCACAATCTTGCTATCGTGAATTGTGCTGCTATGAACATCGATGTAGCAGTGTCCCTGTAGCATGCTCTTGTTAGGTCTTTAGGGAATAGACCGAGAAGGGGAATAGCTGGGTCAAATGGTGGTTCCATTCCCAGCTTTCCAAGAAATCTCCATACTGCTTTCCAAATTGGCTGCACCATTTTGCAGTCCCACCAACAATGAACAAGTGTACCCATTTCCCCGCATCCTCGCCAGCACTTGTTGTTGTTGGACTTCTTAATGGCTGCCAATCTTACTGGAGTGAGATGGTATCTTAGGGTGGTTTTGATTTGCATTTCTCTGACTGCTAGCGATGTTGAGCATTTTTTCATGTATTTGTTGATTGATTGTATGTCTTCCTCTGAGAAGTGTCTGTTCAGGTCCTTGGCCCATTTGTTGATTGGGTTATTTGTTATCTTATTATCTAATTTTTTGAGTTCTTTGTATACTCTGGATATTAGGGCTCTATCTGAGAGATAACTGTATTTTTGTCAGATTGTCTCTGTGTCCTCTCTTGTGTACCGTTGGTCTCTGTATGTGTTTTGCTGCCAATATCATGCCATTTTCATTCTGTGCACCTCACCTGGAAAAAGACTGTACCTTGCTCCTTAGTCAATGCATACTTTGCAGACAGTGACAGACCCAAAGGGTCCCCACTCTGTGTTCCTAAATGAGCGAGAGCTGGTCCTACATTGAGGGTATAGGTCAAAATCAGGGCACCATCCACATCTACAGAAGCTGGCATCCTTCATCAGCCAGAGCAGCCACCTCAGCAGTCACTTCAGCAGTCACTTCAGCAGTGTTAGCTGGGCCTCTCAGCATTCAAGATTCTCAGATTTTCTTTATCCATTCATCTATTGAAGGACATCTAGCTATTGTGAATTGAGCTTCTATAAACGTTGATGTGGCTGTGTTACTGCAGTATGCTGATTTTATGTCCTTTGGGTATAAACCGAGGAGTGGGTTAGCTGGGTCAAATGGTGACTGTCTCCACAGAAGAGGTCCAGAGTACCACAGAGCACGTGCTGCAAGTTAGATCCATTTCCATTAATGGAATGTGACAGATTTTGCAAAACTCTGGGGCAGCAGGAGAGTTTGCTTTTCCACAGAGTCTCTTTTTTCTTAAATTTTTAATTTGTTTTAATTAGTTATACATGACAGTGGAATGCATTCATGCCCTTTGGTTATCATTTATAGATGGGATATAATTTCTCATTTTTCTGAGTATGCATGTTGTAGAATCACATTGGTCTTGCAGTCATATATATACATAAAGTAGTAATGTCTGTTTTCTTTTGTTATCCTTCCTATCCTCATCTCCCCTCCCCTCCCCTTCTCTCTCTCCACCCCCTCTACTATAAATCGTTTCATCCACTTATATAATTTTTCTCCTACTCCTCCTTTCCTCTTATATGTAATTGTGTATATCCCTTAGGCTCACCTTCCAATTCCATGCAATTTCCCTTAACTCTACCTTTCCCTCCCGCCTATCATCCCTGTTTAATGTTAATCTTCTTCTTCAGCTCATCGTCTCTACCCTGTCCTTGGTTACTCCCCTTATATCAAAGAAGACATTTGGCATTTGTTTTTTAAGTTTCAAAGAGATAGCACAAACCGTGTTTGATTTAGAGTTACAACTGCATGTATACATATAGCAGAAAACAGCGTGAAACCTAAATATTAAAACGGTTAATGCAAATGAACGATTTAATCTAGAAGAACTAAATTTGGTGATCCAAGTGGGAATGGTGCACTGATCATTACCTGAAAGTATCATCAATATTGGGTGAAAAAATATTTGCTATGATTTCAGGAAACTGATAGTTTTCTGGAAGCTTTCTACCCTGTTCTATGAAAGTGATTTTCGCCAGTCTCTTCTTAGGGCTACAGCAATAGGAAACATACCATACAAAGAGAACTTAGAACTACTTCATTGTGTCACGTTTAAAACAGCTAGCAGAAACCGTGTTTGATTTAGAGTTACAACTGCATGTATCCATATAGCAGAAAACTTAGTGAAACCTAAATATTTAAACGGTTAGTGCAAAAGGACGGTTTAACCTAGAAGAACGAAATTTGGTGAAACAAGTGGGATTGGTGCACTGATCATTTCCTGAAAGTATCATCAAGTTTGGGTGAAAAAATGTTTGCTGAGATTTCAGGAAACTCATAGTTTTCTGGAAGCTTTCAACACCGTTCCATGAAAGTGATATTTGCCAGTCTCTGCTTAGGGCTACAGCAATCGGAAAAATACCATACAGATAGAAAATGGAACTACTTCATTGTGTCAAGTTTCAAAGAGCTGGCACAAACCATGTTTGATTGAGAGTTACAACTGCATGTATCCATATAGCACAAAAGAGAGTGAAACTGAAATATTACAATGGTTACTGCAAATGAGTGGTTTTACCTAGAAGAACGAAATTTGTTGAACCAAGTGGGATTGTTGCACTAATCACTACCGGAAATTAGCATCAAGATTGGGTGAAAAAATGTTTGTTGAGATTTTAGGAAACTCATAGTTTTCTGGAAGCTTTCAACCACTTTCCGTGAAAGTGATTTTCGCCACTCTGCTTAGGGCTATAGCAATAGGAAATAAACCATACAGATAGAACAAGGAACTACTTCATTGTGTCAAGTTTCAAAGAGCTAGCACAAACCGTGTTGATTTAGAGTTATAACAGCATGTATACATATAGCAGAAAACAGAGTGAAACCTAAATATCAAAAAGGATAATGCAAACGAACGGTTTAACCTAGAAGAAGGAAATTTGGTGAGCCAAGTGGGAATGGTGCACTGATCATTACCTGAAAGTATCATCAAGATTGGTTGAAAAAATCTTTGCTAAGATTTCAGGAAACTCATAGTTTGCTGGAAGTTTCTACCCCGTTCCATGAAAGTGATTTTCGCCAGGCTCTGCTTATGGCTACAGCAATAGGAAACATACCATACAGAGAGAACTAAGAACTACTTCATTGTGTCAACTTTCAAAGAGCTAGCACAAACCGTGTTTGATTTAGAGTTACAAATGCATGTATCCATATAGCAGAAAACATAGTGAAACCTAAATATTAAAACGATTACTGCAAAGAACAGTTTAACCTAGAAGATGAAATTTGGTGAGCCAAGTGGGATTGGTGCAATGATCATTACCTGAAAGTCTCATCAAGATTATGTGAAAAAATGTTTGCTGAGATTTAAGGAAACTCATAGTTTTCTGGAAGCTTTCAACCCCATTCCATTAAAGTGATTTTCGCCAGTCTGTGCTTAGGGCTATAACATAAGGAAAGAAACCAAAGAGATAGAACTTGGATCTATTTCATTTTGTCAAGTCAAAGAGCTAGCACAAACCGTGTTTGATTTAGAGTTACAACTGCATGTATCCTTAGTGCAGAAAACAGAGTGAAACCTAAATTTTAAAACATTTACTGCAAACGAATGGTTTAACCTAGAAGAACGAAATTTGGTGAGCCAAGTGGCATTGGTGCACTGATCATTACCTGAAAGTATCGTAAAGATTGTGTGAAAAAATTTTTGCTGATATTCAGGAAACTCATACTTTTCTTGAAGCTTTCGACCTTTTTCCATGAAAGTGACTTTCGCCAGTCTCTGCTTAGGACTATAGGAATAGGAAACAAAACAAAGAGATAGAACTTGGAACTACTTCATTGTGTCAAGTTACAAAGAGCTAGCACAAACCATGTTTGATTTAGAGTTACAACTGCATGAATCCATATTGCAGAAAAGAGAGTGAAACCTAAATATTAAAACGGTTACTGCAAACGAACGGTTTAACCTAGAAGAATGCAATTTGGTGAGCCAAGTGGGATTGGTGCACTGATGATTATCTTAAAGTAACATCAAGATTGGTGAAAAAATGTTTTCTAAGATTTCAGGAAACTCATAGTTTTCTGGAAACTTTCAACCCCTTTCCCAGGAAGTGATTTTTTCCAGTCTCTGCTTAGGGCTGCAACAATAGGAAATAAACCATAGAGATAGAACATGGAACTATTTCATTGTGTAAAGTTTCAAAGAGCTAGCACAACCGTGTTTGATTTAGAGTTACAACTGCATGTATCCATATAGCAGAAAAGAGAGTGAAACCTAAATATTAAAACAGTTAATGCAAACGAACGGTTTAACATAGAAGAACGAAATTTGGTGAGCCAAGTGGGATTGGTGCAGTGATCATTACCTGAAAGTATCATCAAGTTTGGGTGAAAAAATGTTCGCTGAGATTTCAGGAGACTCATAGTTTTCTGGAAGCTTTCTACTCCTTTACATGAAAGTGATTTTCGCCATTCTCTGCTTAGGGCTACAGCAATAGGAAACAAACATACAGATAGACCTAGGAACTACTTCATTGTGTCAAGTTTCAAAGAGCTAGCACAAACCGTGTTTGATTTAGAGTTACAACTGCATGTATCCATATGCCAGAAAACAGATTGAAACCTAAATATTAAAATGGTTACTGCAAATGAACGTTTTAACCTAGAAGAACGAAATTGGGTAAGCCAAGTCGGATTGGTGCAGTGATCTTTACCTGAAAGTATCATCAAGATTGGGTAAAAAATTTTTGCTGAGATTCAGGAAACTCATACTTTTATGGGAGATTTCGACCCCTTTCCATGAAAGTGACTTTTGCCAGTCTGTGCTTAGGACTATAGGAATAGGAAACCAACCATAGAGATAGAACTTGGAACTACTTCATTGTGTCAAGTTTCAAAGAGCTAGCACAAACCGTGTTTGATTTAGAGTTACAGCAGCATGTATCCATAAAACAGAAAAGAGAGTGAAACCTAAATATTAAAACGGTTACTGCAAACGAACCCTTTAACCTAGAAGAATGAAATTTGGTGAACCAATTGGGATTGGTGCACTGATCATTACCTGAAAGTATCATCACGATTGGGTGAAAAAATTTTTGCTGAGATTTCAGGAAACTCAGAGTTTTCTGGAAGCTTTCAAACCCTTTCCATGAAAGTGATTTTCGACAGTCTCTGCTTAGGGCTTTATCAATAGGAAACAAAGTATAGAGATAGAACTTGGATCTACTTCATTGTATCAAGTTTCAAAGAGCTAGCACAAACCGTGTTTGATTTAGAGTTCCAACTGCATGTATCCATATAGCAGAAAACAGAGTGAAACCTAAATATTAAAACGGTTACTGCAAACGAACGGTTTAACCTAGAAGAACGAAATTTGGTGAGCCAAGTGGGATTGGTGCACTGATCATTACCTGAAAGTATCATCAAGATTGGGTGAAAAAATGTTGGCTGAGATTTCAGGAAACTCATAGTTTTCTGGAAGCTTTCAACCCCGTTCCATGAAAGTGATTTTCGCCAGTCTCTGCTTAGGGCTACATCAATAGGAAACAAACCATAGAGATAGAACTTGGAACTACTTCATTGTGTCAAGTTTCAAAGAGCTAGCACAAACCGGGTTTGATTTAGAGTTCCAACTGCATGTATCCATATAGCAGAAAACAGAGTGAAACCTAAACATTAAAACGGTTACTGGAAACAAACTGTTTAACCTACAAGAACGAAATTTGGTGAGCCAAGAGGGATTGGTGCACTGATCATTACCTCAAAGTATCATCAAGATTGGGTGAAAAAATGATTGCTGAGATTCAGGAAACTCATACTTTTCTGGAAGCTTTCGACCCCTTTCTGTGAAAGTGACTTTCGCCAGTCTGTGCTTAGGACTATAGCAATAGGAAACCAACCATAGAGATAGAACTTGGAACTACTTAATTGTGTCAAGTTTCAAAGAGCTAGCACAAACCATGTTTGATTTAGAGTTACAACTGCAAGTATCCATATAGCAGAAAAGAGAGTGAAACCTAAATATTAAAACGGTTACTGCAAACGAAAGGTTTAACCTAGAAGAACAAAATTTGGTGAGCCAAGTGGCATTGGTGCACTGATCATTACCTGAAAGTATATCAAGAATGGGTGAAAAAATGTTTGCTGAGATTTCAGGAACCTCATAGTTTTTGGAAGCTTTCAACACCGTTCCATGAAAGTGATTTTCCCCAGTCTCTGCTTAGGGCTACATCAATAGGAAACAAACCATAGAGATAGAACTTGGAACTACTTCATTGTGTCAAGTTTCAAAGAGCTAGCACAAACCGTGTTTGATTTAGAGTTACAACTGCATGTATCCATATAGCAGAAAAATGAGTGAAACCTAAATGTTAAAACGGTTACTGCAAAAGAACATTTTAACCTAAAAGAATGAAATTTGTTGTGCCAAGTGGGATCGGTGCACTGATCATTACCTGAAAGTATCGTCAATATTGGGTGAAAAAAGTTTGCTGAGATTTCGGGATACTCATAGTTTTCTGGAAGCTTTCAACCCCGTTCCATGAAAATGATTTTCGCCAGTCTCTGCTTAGGGCTACATCAATAGGAAACAAACCATAGAGATAGAACTTGGAACTACTTCATTGTGTCAAGTTTCAAAGAGCTAGCACAAACCGTGTTTGATTTAGAGTTACAACTGCATGTATCGATATAGCAGAAAACACAGTGAAACGTAAATGTTAAAACGGTTAATACAAAAGAATGGTTTAACCTAAAAGAACGAAATTTGGTAGGGCAAGTGGGATTGGTGCACTGATCATTACCTGGAAGTATCATCAAGATTGGGTGAAAAATGTTTGCTGAGATTTCAGGAAACTCATAGTTTTCTGGAGGCTTTCAACCCCGTTCCATGAAAGTGATTTTCCCCAGTCTCTGCTTAGGGCTACATGAATAGGAAACAAACCATAGAGATAGAACATGGAACTACTTCATTGTGTCAAGTTTCAAAGAGCTAGCACAAACCGTGTTTGATTTAGAGTTACAACTGCATGTATCCATATATCAGAAAACAGAATGAAACCTAAATATAAAAATGGTTACTGCAAACGAACGGTTTAACCTAGAAGAACGAAATTTGGTGAGCCAAGTGAGATTCGTGCACTGATAATTACCTGAAAGTATCATCCAGATTGGGTGAAAAATGTTTCCTAAGATTTCAGGAAACACATAGTTTTCTGGAAGCTTTCAAACCCGTTTCATGAAAGTGATTTTCGCCAGTCTGTGCTTTTGGCTATAGCAATAGCAAACAAACCATAGAGATAGAACTTGGAACTACTTCAATGTGTCAAGTTTCAAAAAGCTAGCACACACCGTGTTTGATTTAGAGTTACAACTGCATGTATCCATATAACTGAAAACAGTGAAACCTAAATATTCAAACGGTTACTGCAAACGAACGGTTTAACCTAGATGAAAGAAATTTGGTGAGCCGAGTGGGATTGCTGCACTGATCATTACCTGAAAGTATAATCAAGATTGGGTGAAAAATGTTTGCTGAGATTTCTGGAAACTCATAGTTTTCTGGTAGCTTTCTACCCCTTTCAATGAAAGTGATTTTCGCCAGTCTCTGCTTAGGGCTACAGTAATAGGAAAAAAAAAAAACATACAGATAGAACTTAGAACTTCGTCATTGTGTCAAGTTTCAAAGAGCTAGTACAAACCGTGTTTTATTTAGAGTTACAACTTCATGTATTCATATAGCAGAAAACAGATTGACACCTAAATAATTAAACGGTTAATGTAAATGAACAGTTTAACCAGAAAGAATGAAATTTGGTGAGCCAAGTGGGATTGGTGCACTGATCCTTACCTGAAAGTATCATCAAGATTGGGTGATAAAATATTTGCTAAGATTTCAGGAAACTCATAGTTTTCTGGAAGCTTTCAACCCCTTTCCATGAAAGTGATTTTCGCCAGTCTCTGCTTAGGGCTATAGCAATAGGAAATGAATCATATAGTGCCGCGCGCGTCCGGCGAATGGACCGAGTTCGGCGAGAGACGTCGGGATTAAAATAGACACAGGAGTCCGAGGTTCTTCATCCAGGGGGAATCTCTCTTTATTAGCTCAGCACATACTTATATATTTCTTGCAAAAGGCATGGAAAGTTACTAGTAGGCGGGAGCAAGGGCGGGGGGAGACAGAAAGTTCTTGTTAACTCATACCAAACCTTCAACCAGGAACCTTATCAGACCCAAGCAGGTCAAGACGTTCCCACATGACCGTTATAGGCTGAATAATATGAAAACAGACACCACAAGTCCTTCAAGGCCTTGTGAGCTGCTTCAAGGCCTTGTGAGCTGGCCTCTTTGACGTGCACAACAAGAAACCAGGGCTGAGCCCCGGGGGCCAGGGGGTGTCCTTGCCATCTGCATTTCCCCCTCTTTTGTTTGTTGCACGTCAAAGGGAATCAAGTAGCCCCTGTCTTAGGTCGATCACCGTCCTTGTGGTGTTTACCCGTCTCTGGGGAGGCCCAATTCCCCTGTCTTGGGTTGCAGTGCAAGCGTGAAAGTTGCCCGTCTCTGGGTACTACAAGATCAGCTCGTTGTTGCCAAGGCGTTTAGTGGTATCTATTCAGCCAGTCATTATTAGGTCTTTAATTGGTTCCGGTTCAACAAGGCATAGAGTCAGAGGAGAGGAATAATAAAATAAAGAAGAAAGGGGGTGAAAGGAGGAAGGCATGAAGCAGGGATCATTGTAGAAAAATCATCTTCGAATTGGTCGGAGACAAACTTCAGCAAAATCATCCTTGGTTTGTAGGCGTTGATAATGAACCTGTATTGGCTTAGAAGTCAGAATGTTAATTTGATCTTTAATAAACTGTGTTATTCTATTGACAAGGCAGGGGCCTATAGCTACTATAAGGAGAAGGCCCGACAGGGGTCCAAGCAAAGGAAGGAGGTAGGGCAGAAATCCATTTAGTCCCGTCCAAAGGGGATTTTCAAGTAACTCCCTTTTTCTTTTCTCCAAGTCATCTTGAAGTTCCTTAATTTTTGTACGGACTATGCCTGACTTATTAGCATAGAAACAACATCTCTCCCCCAAGGCCAAACAGATCCCACCCTGATTAGCGGTTAGCAAGTCTAAGCCGCGTCTGTTTTGAAGGACCACCTCTGCTAAGGAGTCTATTTGATCTTGTAAGTCCTTAATGGTCCCTGATAGGGTTTGTACATCGTCTATGAGTTGTTGGGATAAGCGGCGGTACGAATGTATAGCCGTGCCTAATCCGGCTGTACCGGTGCCCACAGCAGCGGTCACTCCAAGGCCCACAAGAAGCGGCAAGAACTGAACAGCCCTTTTATGTCTCTTGATTAAAGTGTCCAGGCTGGGAATAGGCAGGGGCTCATCACCTGAGACGATTGTAACATCAGGGAGGAGAAATGCCAGGACACATCCGCCCGTCCAGTTGGCCGGGAGCCTGGAAAAGGCAAGGTTTCCGCCACAGACAAAGACAGTACCATTGGGAGGACAAAGAGGTGGGGTTGGTGAGGAATACTTTGTGACCACCGAGCAGTTCCTTACATTCAGGAACCCTACATCAACATCATTAGAAGTGTTTTGAAAAGATCCTATAAGGCACATTATAAAGCCCTCCACAACTTGCACCCTAAAGGGTAACCCAGGACCACACGCTGTGCCCTCTTGAATGGTATTATTAACAGGAATGGCCAGTGGCATCATTACACCTGTGGTCATACAAAGCCAGCAATCTCCGGCAAGAGTGGGATTGGAGTCATTAAGCAGGGAAAAGGTGGTCTCTAAAATACCTAGGGTGTTGGCGTCTAGATCAGGGAGTTGGGATTTAGGTAGTGCCAGGGGGTGATACATAAGTTTGGGGATCTCTGGTTCCAGTCGCCTAATTACCTCAATGTGTTTAATGGCATCTGTGGGCCCCCCTCCATCAGAGATCCCTACAGGGGCCGTGCTAGACCAGCAGGAGGGCTTGCCAACAATACCATAACAACCAGCCAGCTTCATGTAGCCAGATATGTCTCCCCCTCCAAACATAGGTTGAGAAAAATAAGCACTATTTGGTGGACCCTCCCCTTTGACGGCAGTCAGCGTAGCCTCAAAATATGTTTTCCCATTTTTAATACAAGGGGAGGCCTCCGTATAGCATGAGGAATGAATTGTTGACGTAAAATTGCAAGTCGAAGAGCATTGTGGAGTGCCCTCCGGGTTTGGAGCTTTAATTTTTGGCTTATTGATACAAACCCAATTGGGGTGGGTAGCACCCGTGGTCTGGAAACTTGTACTGAGGTAAGCCACCCTATTGGTATAATCAGAAGTGGCAGTGTAAATGCCTGGGGCCTGCGTCATTTTTCCCCCTTTGCATTCACAGGGGGTTCCATAGAGGTATGTTAGAAGATTTGTGCCGGCCGGGGGACCAAGGCCCCCATGAACTAACTCACCCAGAGGGAACATCACCAGCAGAGTCCATCTCACGGTTCGGAAGATTGGTGGCAATGGCAGGCTCAGGTGTCTGGGGGTCTTCATCTGTAGCCTCATGTTTGTCGTTCACCAGTCTTATGCAGCGTTCCGGGACCCAAATGGGATTTTCTGCTCCTGGAGGGAAAACACATATGGCTCCTCTCACTCTCGCTAAGAGTGGAGCTAATTGTTGCCACCTTCCGGTGGAGAAATCTTTCCACCGTACTTGAGCATTTTGTACAGTGGGAGGGGAGAAATGGCGTTATGCGGCCATATGTCCCCTTGTATCGGTGAGCAAAAAATTCAAAGTGAACAAGGTTATGGATAATAGCGCTTGTGGTCCCTGGCAGCATCTATATATCTCCCCCTCTTTTGTTTTTTGTAAATAGGTTTTTACATGTTGATGGGCCCGTTCTACAATTGCTTGTCCCTGGGGGTTATATGGGATTCCTGTTTTGTGTATAATATCCCACTGTGCGCAAAATTTTTGGAAGGTTTGAGTAGTATAAGCTGGGCTATTATCTGTTTATATGCATGGAGGGGTTCCCACAAAGGAAAAGGTTTTTACATAATGCTGTATCACATCCTTAGCCTTCTCTCCTGAATGTAAAGTAGCGGAGATAAAACCAGAAAATGTGTCTATACTGACATGTACAAAGGACAACTTTCCAAAGCTAGGAATATGAGTTACATCAGTTTGTCAGGTGTCATTTGGCTGAAGGCCCCTTGGGTTGACTCCCAGAGAAGGGGAATGGATAAAAGGTGTACAAGTAGGGCATAGGGAGACAATTTTTAAAGCTTGATCCCGGGAACATCCTGAGTGGAAGCGTAAGGATTGTGCATTTAGGTAGAATTTATTATGAAGTTGTAGGGCCTTAACATACTCAGTTATTGTATATACAAAGTTGGTGGCATGTGTGGCAGCGTCTGTCATGGCGTTGCCCACCGCCAGAGGGCCTGGAAGCCTGGAATGACTTCTAATGTGACCTATGAAGGGAGGGTTTGTCTTAGCCCATATAAGAAGTTGTATTGTTTGTAGTTGGTCCATGATAGTAGATTGTTTTCCTAAATGGGGAGCTGTTTCAATAACTAAGGCTAAATTGGCAACATAGAGACTATCAGTGTACACATTAAGTGGGATGGAATTGTATAGTTTAAGGGCCATAATTAAAGCCTCAACTTCTGATCTTTGGGCAGACAGTTTAGGCACAGGGTGTCGAATTACTTGAGATCTGTCAAAAACAACAGCAAACCCCCCTTTTGCTCCGTCTGTATAAACAGTCTGAGCTCCCGGGATAGGCTCCCCTTTAATAATTTTAGGGTTTAAGTTAGTAGTTCAATATACTTAATGTTTATTCAACAGTGTAAATTTATTTACCAAAATTAATCCCTATCTTAAACAGTAAGAATTATTAAGGCAATAAGGATCTTTCTTTGAAGAAATAAACTTACATTTTAATAGGTGTTTATCATGCCAAAATATGGACAAAATTTTAGCTCACATTAGTATAGTTAAATTAGGAAAATAACCTGAAATACCCTTAAATTAATCATAATCAGTTTAGTATATAAAAATCTCCTTTTTTAATTGTTCTAACCTTTTACATTATCTGTTTAGATAACAATATAAAAATCTTTTTTACTTAGGAAAACGAATATAAAGACCTTGTTTTACCCAAAGATGATTTCTTTCTTCTTTTTAGGATCCATGTGTGCCTTTTCTTTGTTGAAACATCTTTTTATTTAAAAAAAAAATATATATACTTTGGAACAATTTCTGAAAACCTTAGAATCTATAAACAAATTATTATACTTTGATAAGAAATATCAATGAAAATATAGTTAAAACCCTTAGATATTTTGTAGAAATAATTTTTAATAATTTATCATCTTATGAGTTTAAACAGTAACCTTGAGAATTAGAAACTTCTTGATTGTATTTTCACTTAAAAGCAAATTTATAGTAAACACATTTATTTTAAATATCTGTAACTGAAAAGGCAGAGTATCTGATAAATGTAAATATAAAACATAAATTATGGGTTTCCTGTTGAAGAAAAACAGTTAGGCATATATATATTAACTAATCAATTAGGCATGTGCTAATTAATTTATAGATTAACAAATATAGGTTATCTAAATATATAAAAAAAATATATTAAGAATAAGAACTTAACTTATAATTGTATTAACTTTATGTAACCACGTGGTCTTAAAATATTTGGATCCATTTTAATTTATTTTTAACTAGGAGTGCACTCTTCTATGTGACGTCACTTGATGTAACTGAAATAAGATCCTTGTGTATACATTTTTATTTTTATAATTAGCAATGAGAATAAGGATTCTTTGGTCATCACAGGAACTTTGCCGGCTTGTTCCTGTGGCGAGCAAATGCATCCTCATAACCTCCAAAATTAAAAGTAAAATATAAAGAAGCATATTTGATATCTCTCATCAATGGAACATTATTTAGTAACACAACTATAAAGAAAAAGTCAGGTTATTTAACTTAGAACTAGCTTAAATTTAGGACTGTGACATAGAAACCTGTGGAATTAAATTTTGTCTGAAAAAGATATCTTTCGTTAGCATTTACAGGTAGGCATTTTTTAAAATACAGGCTCTGAGCAGCTCCGGTAGAAATCTGAAACACAGCAGTACAGGTTAGTGGCTGGAAGATGGGACTAGAAGTCCTGTCTGAGTTACTGTGGAAGAACAAATCGGAAGCCCGCAAAAGTGTGGGAGGTGGGACCAGGAAGTGGCTTTTCTGGCCAGGCACCCCATGGTTACCATGGTGATGCAAACAACATGGAGTCTGCTGCCCATTTTCGGGGCAAAAATTCTCCAAGTTTTCCTAGCCGATTGCATTTTGTTTGATTTTGTCTGCATTTTTTCTCGCCTGGCCAAGATCTTACTGCGGTAGCAGCTTGTTCTGTCTCTGGACCGCCCAGTGCACTCTGGCTTCCCGGCAGGGGCGGGCCCCTGTTCCCATTTCCCGGCTACAGTGGGCGTCCCTGAGCATCAAACTTGGGTGACACTCGCTGCTCCAATGATTCCCCTTGCCACATCGGGGACAGGGGCCAGGCGTGCCTTCCCAACCCCATCTATTCCCTACGGGACAATTTCGTTTAATATGTCCCTCTTTCCCACATCGGAAGCAGCCTTTGGGTTGGGCCCCTTTACCATTAAACCCTGACAATCCCGTTTCGAGGGCAGCGGCCAAAACCTGTCCGGTAATATGAGCTCCATCAATATCCTTACACGCTCGAATCATGTCATCAACACTCTTTGTTTTGGTAGATTTAATGGCATTTTGGCAATAGGAATTTGTATTTTTAAGAGCCAATTGCTTAATGACTGACAT
This sequence comes from Spermophilus dauricus, assembly GCA_002406435.1. Lineage (NCBI taxonomy): Eukaryota > Metazoa > Chordata > Mammalia > Rodentia > Sciuridae > Spermophilus > Spermophilus dauricus. Next base: position 29,203 of record KZ295725.1, on the reverse strand, counting down.
GGCTTGTTCCAAGTTAGGGAATATTTTTCCTGTTATCTGCATCAATCGAGCTATGAAGTCAGAATAAGGCTCGGAAGGTCCTTGAGAAATTTTTGAAATTTTAGCCTCAGTATTAGAGACAGGTAAGGCCTTCCAGGCATGCACGGCAGCTGAGGCAATGCACGACAGCTGAGGCATAAGGCCTTCCAGGCATGCACGGCAGCTGAGGCAATGCACGACAGCTGAGGCATAAGGCCTTCCAGGCATGCACGGCAGCTGAGGCAATGCACGACAGCTGAGGCATAAGGCCTTCCAGGCATGCACGGCAGCTGAGGCAATGCACGACAGCTGAGGCATAATCATTCGACCCTCCAGTTCCTCTATCTCCCTTTCCAGTTCCTCCTCCTGCCAGCTGTTACCATGGAGCCCAGTTAGTAACTCCCTTATCTTAGAAATGTACTCAGCACTGTGAAGCCCAGCTCAAGGCCAGAGGCCTTGTTTTCATATTTTTGTGAAAAACTAGTAAGGGAGTGTCTAGCGCCTGGAGTGCTGATTTTTTCAGACAGTAGCCAAGTAAAACAGGACAACATGAAAATAGGAAATTTATCTACATTGAACTTTTTTGTAGAGATTCTTTTACTGAAGGTCCTAAAATAAGCCATGGTGAATATTCTAGAGGAGGTCAGTTAAGACTTTTCTGTGGGCCTGGTAGGGAGGGGGAAGATGAGAAGGCGGGGTTGAGAGCAGCTAGCGTGGATCTAAGAATGAAGAAGGAGATGTGAAAGAATAATAGGAAAGGGGTAAGGACTTTGCCACTTGCTCTTCCTGGAACTGATCAAGGGCCTGTTCGCGTTCAGCAAGCTGCTCTTTAATCTTCACTTTATCAGTTAAAAAAGCATCCTTTATCAATCTCCATAGAGAGAAAGTAGCAATCGGGACTCTATCCGGACCTCGGTCCCTCAATAATTTTTGTAAATCATGTCTGACCTGATCCCAATCACTATTATTAAGAAATCCCCCTGTCAGAAACCAAGGACATGCCTGGGCAATAACTTCAACGAATTCTGTTGCAGTTTTTGTTTTTATTCCTGTTCCTTGTGTGTTTAACAGCTCTCTGAGTTCGTTGGCCAGACGAACTTTGGCTGCTGAGTTACGCATGGTGCGCACCCTTCTTTAAAATTCTCCTTCTCTTATGGAAGGTCTCTTTTCCTCTTCTCTTATGGAAGGTCTCCAATTCTCCCCCTTCTCTTATGGAAGGTGAGTCCCGTCCGCTTACCTCTGCTTTCCGGTCTCGGTGGAAACCTCCATTGCCGCGCACGTCCGGCGAATGGACCGAGTCCGGCGAGAGACGTCGGGATTAAAAAAGACACAGGAGTCCGAGGTTCTTCATCCAGGGGGAATCTCTCTTTATTAGCTCAGCACATACTTATATATTTCTTTCAAAAGGCATGGAAAGTTACTAGTAGGTGGGAGCAAGGGCGGGGGGAGAGAGAAAGTTCTTGTTAACTCATACCAAGCCTTCAACCAGGAACATTATCAGACCCAAGCAGGTCAAGACGTTCCCACATGACCGTTATAGGCTGAATAAAATGAAAACAGACACCACACGTCCTTCAAGGCCTTGTGAGCTGCTTCAAGGCCATGTGAGCTGGCCTCTTTGAGGTGCACAACAAGAAACCAGGGCTGAGCCCCGGGGGCCAGCGGGAGTCCTTGCCATCAGAAATACAGAAAGAACTTGGAACTACTTCATTGTGTCAAGTTTTAAAGAGCTAGCACAAACCGTGTTTGATTTAGAGTTACAACTGCATGTATCCATATAGCAGAAAACAGAGTGAAACCTAAATGTTAAAACGGTTACTGCAAAAGAACATTTTAACTTAGAAGAACAAAATTTGTTGAGCCAAGTGAAATCAGTGCACTGATCATTACCTGAAAGTATCATCAAGATTGGGTGAAAAAATGTTGTCTGAGATTTCAGGAAACACATAGTTTTCTGTTAGTTTTCAACCCCTTTCCTTGAAAGTGATTTTATTAAGTCTATCCTTAGGGCTAAATCAATAGGAAACAAACCATGGAGATAGAACTTGGAACTACTTTATTGTGTCTAGTTTCAAAGAGCTAACACAAACCGTTTTTGACTTAGAGTTCCAACTACATGTATCCATATAGGAGAAAACACAGTGAAACTTAAAAATTAAAAATTCTTACTGCAATGAACGGTTTAACCAAGAAGAATGATATTTGGGGAGGCAAGTTGGATTGTTGCACTGATCATTACCTGAAAGTATCATCAAGAGTGGGTGAAAAAATATTTGCTGAAATTTCAGGAAACTCGTAGATTTTTTTTAAGCTTGGCAACTCTTTTCCATGAAAGTGATGTTTGCAGGTCTTTGCTTAGGGGTACATCAATAGTATATAAATCATAGAGATAGAACTGGGAGCTACTTCATTGTTTCAAGTTTCAAAGAGCTAGTACAAACAGTGTTTGATTTAGAGTTCCAACTTCATGTATGCATATAATAGAAAATAGAGTGAAACCTAAATATTAAAACTCTTACTGCAAACGAACTGTTTAAGCTCGATGAACGAAATTTGCTGAGCGAAATGTGATTGGTGTAATGATCCTTACCTGAAATTATCATCAAGATTGGTTAAAAAAATATTTGCTTAGATTTCAGGAAACTCATAGTTTTCTGGAAGCTTTCAACCCCTTTCCAAGAAAGTGATTTTCACCAGTCTCTAATTTGGGCTACATCAACAGGAAACAAACCATAGAGATAGAACTTTGAACTACTTCATTGTGTCAAGTTTCAAAGAGCTAGCACAAACCATGGTTGATTTAGAGTTCCAACTGCATGTATCCATATAGCAGAAAACAGAGTGAAACCTAAAATTAAAACGGTTACTTCAAACGAACGGTTTAACCTAGAAGAACGAAATTTGGTGATCCAAGTGGGATTGGTGCCCTGACCATTACCTGAAAGTATCATCAGTATTGGGTGAAATAATGTTAGCTGAGATTTCAGGAAGCTCGCAGTTTTTTGGAAGCTTGGCAACCCCGCTCCATAAAAGTGATTTTTGCCAGTCTCTGCTTAGGGCTACATCAATAGGAAACAAACCATAGAGATAGAACTTGAAACTACTTAATTGTGTCAACTTTCAAAGTGCTAGCACAAACCGTGTTTGATTTAGAGTTCCAAATGCATATAGGAGAAAACAGAGTGAAACCTAAATATTTAAACGGTTAATGCAAACGAACGGATCAACCTAGAAGAACGAGATTTGGTGAGCCAAGTGGGATTGGTGCCCTGATCATTACCTGAAAGTATCATCAAGATAGGGTGAAAAAATGTTGTCTGAGATTTCAGGAAACTCATAGTTTTCTGTTAGCTTTCAACCCCTTTCCTTGAAAGTGATTTTATTAAGTCTATGCTTAGGGCTAAATCAATAGGAAACAAACCATAGAGATAGAACTTGGAACTACTTCATTGTGTCATGTTTCAAAGACCTAGCACAAACCTTGTTTGATTTAGAGTTCCAACTACGTGTATCCATATACGAGAAAACAGAGTGAAACCTAAAAATTAAAACTCTTACTGCAAATGAACTTTTTAAACTAGAAGAACGAAATTTGGTGAGCCACCTGGGATTGGTGCAGTGATCATTACCTGAGAGCATCATCAAGATTGGGTGAAAAAATGTTTGGAGATATTTAAGAAACTCATAGTTTTCTGAAATCTTTCAACCCCTTTCCATGAAAGTGATTGTCGCCAGTCTCTGCTTAGGGCTACATCAATAGGAAACAAACAGTACAGATGGAACTAGGAACTACTTCATTTTGTCAAGTTTCAAAGAGCTATCACAAACCTTGTTTGATTTAGAGTTCCAACTACGTGTATCCATATAGGAGAAAACAGAGTGAAACCTAAAAATTAAAACGGTTACTGCAAACGAACGGTTTAACCTAGAAGAACAAAAATTGGTTAGCCCAGTGGGATTCGTGCACTGATCATTACCTGAAAGTATCATCAAGATTGGGTGACAAATGTTGGCTGAGATTACAGGAAACTCGTAGTTTTCTTTTAGCTTTCCACCCCTTTCCATGAAAGTGATTTTCGCCCGTCTCGGCTTAAGGCTACATCAATAGGAAACAAACCATAGAGACAGAACTTGGAACTACTTTATTGTGTCAAGTTACAAAAGCTAGCACAAACCTTGTTTTATTTAGAGTTCCAACTACATGTATCCATATAGGAGAAAACAGATTGAAACCTAAAAATTAAAACTCTAACTGCAAATTAACTGTTTAATCTTGAAGAACGAAATTTGATGAGCCAAGTGAGATTGGTGCATTGCTGATTACATGAAAGTATCATCAAGATTGGGTGAAAAAATATTTGTTGTGATTTCAGGAAACTCGTAGTTTTTTGGAAGCTTGGCCACCTCTTTCCATGAAAGTGATATTCGCCAGTCTCTGCTTAGTGCTACATCAGTAGGAAACAACCATAGAAATAGAACTTGGAACTACTTTATTGTGTCAAGTATCAAATAGCTAGCAAAAACCGTGTTTGATTTACAGTGTCAACTACATGCATCCATAAGGGTGAACAGAGATAGATACCTATTAATTAAAACTCTTACTGTAAAGGAACAGTTTAATCTAGAAGAATGAAATTTTGTGACCCAAGTGGTATTGGTGCAATGATCATTACTTGACAGTATCATCAAGATTGGGTTAAAACTGATGGCTAAGATTTGAGCAAACTCATACTTTTCTGGAAGCTTTCAACCCCTTTCCATGAAAGTGATTTTGGCCAGACTCTGCTTAGGGCTACATAAATAGGAAACAAACCTTACAGATAGAACATGGAATTACGTGTTTTATTTAGAGTTACAACTGCATGTATCCATATAGCAGAAAACAGAGTGAAACCTAAATATTACAACGGTTACTGCAAACTAACGGTTTAACCTAGAAGAACGAAATTTTGTAAGCCAAGTGTGATTGGAGCCCTGATCATTACGTGAAAGTATCAAAATGATTGGGTGAAAAAATGTTGGCTGTGATTTCAGGAAATTTGTAGTTTTCTGGAGGCTTTCAACCCCTTTCCACGAAAGTAATTTTCGCCAGTCTTGGAACTACTTCATTGTGTCAAGTTTCAAAGACCTAGCACAAACTGTGTTTGATTTAGAGTTCCGAATGCATGTATCCATATGGGAGAAAACAGATTGAAACCTAAATATTAAAATGCTTACTTCAAATGAACGGTTTAATCTAGAATAACGAAATTTGGTGAGCCAATTGGATTGGTGCACTGATCATTACCTGAAAGTATCATCAAGATTGGGTGAAAAAATGTTTGCTGAGATTTCAGGAAACTCATAGTTTTCTCTCAAGCTTGGCAACCTATTTCCATGAAAGTGATTTTCAACAGTCTCTGCTTAGGGCTACATCAATAGGAAACAAAGCATAGCAAAAGAACCAGGAACTACAGTATTGTGTCAAGTTTCAAAGAGCTAGCAAAAACCGTGTTTGATTTAGTGTTCCAACTACATGTATCCATGTAGGAGAAAACAGAGTGAAACCTAAAAATTAAAACGTTTACTGCAAACGACGGGTTTAACCTCGATTAACGAAATTTGGCGAGTGAAGTGGGATTGGTGTAATGATCATTACCTGAAAGTATCATCAAGATTGGGTGTAAAAATATTTGCTGAGATTTCAAGAAACTCATAGTTTCTGGAGATTTCATCCGCTTTCCATGAAAGCATTTTTCGCCAGTCTCTGCTAAGGGCTACATCAATAGGATACAAACCTTAGAGATAGAACTTGGAACTACTTCATTGTGTCAAGTTTCAAAGAGCTAGCACAAACCGTGTTTGATTTAGAGTTCCAACTACATGTATCCTTATAGGAGAAAACAGACTGAAACATAAAAATTAAAACTCTTACTGCAAATGAGCGGTTTAACCTAGAAGAACGAAAGTGTTGAGCAGAGTGGGAATGGTGCACTGATCATTACCTGAAAGTATCATAAAGATTGGGTGAAAATATATTTGCTGATTTTCAGGAAACTCATAGTGTTTTTGGAAGCTGGCAACCCCTTTCCATGGAAGTGATTTTCGCCAGTCTCTGCTTCGGGCTACATCAATAGGAAACAAACCATAGACATGGAACTTGGAACTACTTCATTGTGTGAAGTTTCAAAGAGCTAACACAAACCGTGTTTGATTTAGAGTTCCAAATGCATGTATCCACATAGGAAAAAACAGAGGGAAAACTAAAAATTAAAACGGTTACTGAAAACGAACGGTTTAAACTAGAAGAAGAGAATTTTGTGAGTAAAGTTGGATTGATGCCCAGATCATTACCTGAAAGTATCATGAACATTGTGTGAAAAAATATTTGCTGAGATTTCAGGAAACTCATAGTTTTTTTGTAAACTTGGCAAACCCTTTCCATTAAAGTGGTTTTTGCCTGTCTCTGCTTAGGTCTACATCAGTAGGAAACAAACCATAGAGGCAGAACTTGGAACTACTTAATTGTGTCAAGTTTCAAAGAGCTAGCACAAACCGAGTTTAATTTAAAGTTCCCACTGCATGTATCCATATAGGTTTAAACAGAGTGAAACCTACATATTTAAATGGATACTGGAAATTAACAGTTTAAGGTTGATGAACGAAATTTAGTGAATGAGGTGGAATTGGATTCCTGATCATTACCTGAAAGTATCATCAAGATTGGGTGAAAAAAAGTTTGCTGAGATTTTAGGAAACTCGTAATTTTTTGGAAGCTTGGCAACCCCTTTCTATGAAAGTGATTTTCCCTAGTGTCTTCTTAGGCCTACATAAATAAGAAATAAACCATAGAGATAGAACTTAGAACTACTTCATTGTGTGAATTTTCAAAGAGCTAGCATAAACCGTGTTTGATTTAGAGTTCGAATTACATGTATCTGTGTATGAGAAAACAGAGTGAAATCTAAATATTAAAATGGTAACTGCAAACGAACGGTTTAACCAAAATGAACGAAATTTGGTGAGCCAAGTGGGATTCGTGCTCTGATCATTACCTGAACGTATCATCAAGATTGGGTGAAGAGAGGCCGGGAAGATGGCGGCGAAGGGAGTGCACCTACCCAATGCGCTGCGCCACTGTGTAGGATAAAGACCAGGTTAAACGGCTGAAGGCTACCTCGGTGGGAATCCACTGTGAAGTTGAGGTGCTGCAGACTCTGGGACTGATTTCCAACGCGCGGGATTCGGTTGCAGGGGCTTGGTCGCGGACGATTTCTCCGCACGGAGGGAAGTGGTGCCCCCGGGGAGAGAGTCTGGGAAGCGCCCTAGTTAATTGGCGGCAGCGAGGAACCAAAACGGGACTACAACGACGCGAATTATAAAGTGGGATAACATTAAAAGACCAAACTTAAGAGTCATTGGGATACAGGAGGGCACAGAGCTCCAGACCAGAGGAATGAACAATTTATTCAATGAAATAATACGAGAAAACTTCCCAGACTTGAAGAATGAAACAGAATCCCATATCCTAGAAGCATACAGGACGCCGAAAGTGCAAAATCATAAGAGATCCACACCTAGACACATTATAATGAGGATGCCCAACATACAGAATAAGGAGAGAATTTTAAAAGCTACAAGAGAAAGAAAGCAGATTACATTTAGGGGCAAACCAATTAGGATAACAGCTGATCTCTCAACACAGACTCTGAAAGCTAGAAGATCCTGGAATAACATTTTTCAAACACTGAAAGAAAACGGGCTCCAACCAAGAATCGTGTATCCGGCGAAATTAAGCTTCAAGATGGAAGATGAAATTAAAACCTTTCACGATAAACAAAAGTTAAAAGAATTCGCAGCTAGAAAACCATCTCTTCAAAAAATCCTTGGCAAAACATTACAGGAGGAGGAAACTGAAAATAACATTGAAAACCACCAGTGGGAGGTAGGACAGTAAGGGGGGGAAAGGAATCAAAGAGGAAAACTAATCAGGTTTAGTAACATAAAGAATCAAATATGACTGGAGGAACAAACCAAATCTCAATAATAACCCTAAATGTTAATGGCCTAAACTCACCAATTAAGAGACACAGGCTAGCCGAATGGATCACAAAACAAGATCCAACAATATGTTGCCTACAGGAGACGCATTTGATAGGAAAAGATATACATAGACTGAAGGTGAAAGGCTGGGAAAAATCATTCCACTCATATGGACTGCGGAAGCAAGCAGGAGTGTCCATACTCATATCAAACAAAATAGATTTCAAGCCAAAGTTAATCAAAAAGGATAAAGAGGGACACTACATACTGCTTAAGGGAACCATACACCAACAAGACATAACAATCATAAACATATATGCCCCAAACAATGGTGCAGCCACGTTCATCAAGCAAACTCTTCTCAAGTACAAGAGTCTAATAGACCACCATACAATAATCATGGGAGACTTCAACACACCTCTCTCACCACTGGACAGATCTTCCAAACAAAAGTTAAATAAGGAAACTATAGAACTCAACAACACAATTAACAACCTAGACTTAACTGACATATATAGAATATACCACCCAACATCAAGTAGTTACACTTTTTTCTCAGCAGCACATGGATCCTTCACAAAAATAGACCATATATTATGTCACAGGGCAACTCTTAGACAATATAAAGGAGTAGAAGTAATACCATGCATCTTATCTGATCATAATGGAATGAAACTGAAAATCAACGATAAAAGAAGGAAGGAAAAATCATGCATCACCTGGAGAATGAACAATATGTTACTGAATGATCAATGGGTTATAGAAGACATTAAGGAGGAAATTAAAAACTTCTTAGAGTTAAATGAAATCACAGACACAACATATCGGAATCTATGGGACACATTGAAAGCAGTTTTAAGAGGAAAATTCATTGCTTGGGGCGCATTCCTTAAAAAAAGAAAAAACCAACAAATAAACGATCTCATATATCATCTCAAAATCCTAGAAAAAGAAGAGCAAAACAACAGCAAAAGAAGTAGAAGGCAAGAAATAATTAAAATCAGAGCTGAAATTAATGAAATCGAAACAAAAGAAACAATTGAAAAAATTGACAAAACCAAAAGTTGGTTCTTTGAAAAAATAAATAAAATCGACAGACCCTTAGCCATGCTAACGAAGAGAAGAAGAGAGAGAACCCAAATTACCAGCATACGGGATGAAAAAGGCAATATCACAACAGACACTTCAGAAATACAGAAGATAATCAGAAATTACTTTGAATCATTATACTCCAATAAAATAGAAGATAGTGAAGGCATCGATAAATTTCTTAAGTCATATGATCTGCCCAGATTGAGTCAGGAAGATATAGACAGCCTAAACAGACCAATAACAATAGAGGAAATAGAAGAAACCATCAAAAGACTACCAACTAAGAAAAGCCCAGGACCGGACGGGTATACAGCAGAGTTTTACAAAACCTTTAAAGAGGAACTAACACCAATACTTTTCAAGCTATTTCAGGAAATAGAAAAAGAGGGAGAACTTCCAAAGTCATTCTACGAGGCCAACATCACCCTGATACCTAAACCAGACAGAGACACTTCAAAGAAAGAAAACTACAGACCAATATCTCTAATGAACCTAGATGCAAAAATCCTCAATAAAATTCTAGCGAATCGGATTCAAAATCGTATCAAAAAAATTATACACCATGATCAAGTAGGATTCATCCCTGGGATGCAAGGCTGGTTCAATATACGGAAATCAATAAATGTTATTCACCACATCAATAGACTTAAAAATAAGAACCATATGATCATCTCGATAGATGCAGAAAAAGCATTCGACAAAATACAGCATCCCTTTATGTTCAAAACTCTAGAAAAATTAGGGATAACAGGATCATACCTCAACATCGTTAAAGCAATCTATGATAAGCCACAGGCCAGCATCATTCTGAATGGAGAAAAATTGAAGGCATTCCCTCTAAGATCTGGTACAAGACAGGGATGCCCTCTCTCACCACTTCTGTTCAACATAGTCCTCGAAACACTGGCCAGAGCAATTAGACAGACGAAAGAAATTAAAGGCATAAAAATAGGAAAAGAAGAACTTAAATTATCACTATTTGCAGACGATATGATTCTATACCTAACAGACCCAAAGGGGTCTACAAAGAAACTATTAGAGTTAATAAATGAATTCAGCAAAGTGGCTGGATATAAAATCAACACGCATAAATCAAATGCATTCCTGTATATCAGCGACAAATCCTCTGAAACGGAAATGAGGACAACTACTCCATTCACAATATCCCCCCAAAAAATAAAATACCTGGGAATCAATCTAACAAAAGAGGTGAAAGACCTATACAATGAAAACTACAGAACCCTAAAAAGAGACATAGAAGAAGACCTCAGAAGATGGAAAAATGTACCCTGTTCATGGATAGGCAGAACTAACATCATCAAAATGGCGATATTACCAAAAGTTCTCTATAAGTTCAATGCTATCCCAATCAAAATCCCAACAACATTTCTTGTAGAAATAGATAAAACAATCAGGAAATTCATATGGAATAATAAAAGACCCAGAATAGCAAAAACAATGCTAAGCAGGAAGTGTGAATCAGGCGGTATAGCAATACCAGACTTCAAACTATACTACAGAGCAATAGTAACAAAAACAGCATGGTACTGGTACCAAAACAGGCGAGTGGACCAATGGTACAGAATAGAAGACACAGTAACCAATCCACAAAACTACAACTATCTTATATTTGATAAAGGGGCTAAAAGCATGCAATGGAGGAAGGATAGCATCTTCAACAAATGGTGCTGGGAAAACTGGAAATCCATTTGCATCAAAATGAAACTGAATCCCTTTCTCTCGCCATGCACAAAAGTTAACTCAAAATGGATCAAGGAGCTCGATATTAAATCAGAGACATGGCGTCTGATAGAAGAAAAAGTCGGCTATGATCTACATACTGTGGGGTCAGGCTCCAAATTCCTCAATAGGACACCCATAGCGCAAGAGTTAACAACCAGAATCAACAACTGGGACTTACTCAAACTAAAAAGTTTTCTCTCAACAAAAGAAACAATAAGAGAGATAAACAGGGAGCCTACATCCTGGGAACAAATCTTTACCCCACACACTTCAGATAGAGCCCTAATATCCAGAGTATACAAAGAACTCAAAAAATTAGATAATAAGATAACAAATAACCCAATCAACAAATGGGCCAAGGACCTGAACAGACACTTCTCAGAGGAAGACATACAATCAATCAACAAATACATGAAAAAATGCTCAACATCGCTAGCAGTCAGAGAAATGCAAATCAAAACCACCCTAAGATACCATCTCACTCCAGTAAGATTGGCAGCCATTAAGAAGTCCAACAACAACAAGTGCTGGCGAGGATGCGGGGAAATGGGTACACTTGTTCATTGTTGGTGGGACTGCAAAATGGTGCAGCCAATTTGGAAAGCAGTATGGAGATTTCTTGGAAAGCTGGGAATGGAACCACCATTTGACCCAGCTATTCCCCTTCTCGGTCTATTCCCTAAAGACCTAACAAGAGCATGCTACAGGGACACTGCTACATCGATGTTCATAGCAGCACAATTCACGATAGCAAGATTGTGGAACCAACCTAGAAGCCCTTCAATAGATGAATGGATTAAAAAAATGTGGCATTTATACACAATGGAGTATTACTCTGCATTAAGAAATGACAAAATCATAGAATTTGGAGGGAAATGGATGGCATTAGAACAGATTATGCTAAGTGAAGCTAGCCAATCCTTAAAAAACAAATGCCAAATGTCTTCTTTGATATAAGGGGAGTAACCAAGAACAGGGTAGAGAGGAAGAGATGAAGAAGAAGATTAACATTAAACAGGGATGATAGGCGGGAGGGAAAGGGAGAGTTAAGGGAAATTGCATGAAATTGGAAGGTGAGCCTAAGGGATATACACAATTACATATAAGAGGAAAGGAGGAGTAGGAGAAAAATTATATAAGTGGATGAAACGATTTATAGTAGAGGGGGTGGAGAGAGAGAAGGGGAGGGGAGGGGAGGGGAGGGGTGGGGGGATAGTGTAGAATAGGATAGACAGCAGAATACATCAGTCAACAGAAAGGCAATTTGTAAATCAATGGAAATGTAACTGATGCGACATAACAATCTGTATACGGGGTAAAAATGGGAGTTCATAACCCACTTGAATCAATCTGTGAAATATGGTATATTAAGAACTATGTAATGTTTTGAACAACCAACAATAAAAAAAAATAAAAATAAATAAATAAAAAAAGATTGGGTGAAAAAAATGTACGCTGAGATTTCAGGAAAATCATAGTTTTCTGGAAGCTTTCAACCACTTTCCATGAAAGTGATTTTCGCGAGTCTCTGCTTAGGGCTACATCAATAGGAAACAAACCATAGAGATAGAACTTGGAAATACTTCATTGTGTCAAGTTTCAAAAAGCTAGCACAAACCGTGTTTGATTTAGAGTTCCAACTGCATTTATCCATATAGAAGAAAACAGAGTGAAACCTAAAAATTAAAACGGTTAATGCAAAAGAACGGTTTAAACTAGAAGAACAAAATTTGGTGGGCAGAGTGGGATTGGTGCACTGATCATTACCTGAAAATATCATCAAGATTGGTTGAAAAAATGTTTCCTGAGATTTAAGGAAACTCATAGTTTTCTCTTAGCTTTCAACACCTTTCCATGAAAGTGATTTTTGCCATTCTCTGCTTTGGGCTACATCAATAGGAAGCAAACCATAAAGATAGAACTTGGAACTGCTTTATTTTTATAGGTTTCAAAGAGCTAGCACAAACCGTGTTTGATTTAGAGTTCCAAATGCATGTTTCCATATAGGAGAAATCAGATTGAAACCTAAATATTTAAACGGTAACTGCAAATGAATGGATTAACCTAGAAGAACGAAATTTGGGGATCTGAGTGGGATTGGTGCCCTGATCATTACCTGAAAGTATCATCAAGATTGTGTGAAAAAAATGTTTGCTGAGATTTCAGAAAACATAGTTTTCTGGAAGTTTTCAACCCCTTTCCATGAAACTTATTTTCGCCAGTCTTTGCTTAGGGCTACATCAATAGGAAACAAACAATACAGACAGAACTTGGAACTACTTCATTGTGTCAGGTTTCAAAGAGCTTGCACAAACCGTGTTTGATTTAGATTTCCAACTACATGTATCCATATAAAAGAACACAGAGTGAAAACTAAAAAAATAATACTCTTTCTGCAAACAAACGGTTTAACCTAGAATGAAATTTGGTGAGCCAAGTGGGATTGGTGTGCTGATCATTACCTGAAAGTATCATCAAGATTGGGTGAAAAAATGTTTGCTGAGATTTCAGGAAACTCATAGTTTTCTGGAAGCTTTCAACCCTTTTCATGAAAGTGATTTTTTGCCAGTCTCTGCTTATGCCTACTTCAATAAAACACAAACCATGGAGATAGAACTTGGAACTACTTCATTATGTCAAGTTTCAAGAGTTAGCAATAACCATGTTTAATTTAGAGTTCCAAATACATGTATCCATATAGGAGAAAACAGAGTGAAACCTAAAAATTAAAACTCTTACTGCAAACCAACGGTTTTACCTGGAAGAACGAAATTTGGTGTGTGAAGTGGGATTTGTGCACTGATCCTTACATGAAATTTTCATAAAGATTGGGTGAAAAAATTTTGGCTGTGATTTCCGTAAACTAGTAGTTTTTTGGAAGCTTGGCAACCCATTTCCATGAAAGTGATTTTCGCCAGTCTCTGATTAGGGCTACATCAATAGGAAACAAACAATAGAGATATAACTTGGAACTACTTCATTGTGTCAAGTTTCAAAGAGCTAGCACAAACCGTGTTTGATTTAGAGTTCTAACTGCATGTATCCATATAGGAGAAAACAGAGTAAAACCTAAAAATTGAAATGGTTACTGCAAACGAACGGTTTAACATAGAAGGTCGAAAATTGGTGAGCCGAGTGGGATTGTATCACTGATCATTACCTGAAAGTATCATCAAATTTGGGTGAAAAAATGTTTGTTGATATTTTAGGAAACCCATAGTTTTCCAGAAACTTTCAACCCCTTTCCATGAAAGTGATTTCGCCCAGTCTCTGCTTAGGGCTACATCAATAGGAAACAAACCATAGAGAAAGTACTTGGAACTACTTTATTGTGTCAAGTCAAAGAGCTAGCACAAACCGTGTTTGATTTAGAGTTCCAACTACATGTATCCGTACAGGAGAAAACAGAGTGAAACCTAAAAATTTAAACTCTTACTGCAAACCGACGGTTTAACCTAGAAGAACAGAAGTTGGTGAGCCAAGTGGGATTGGTGCAATGATCATTACCTGAAATTATCATCAAGATTGGGTGAAAAAAATTTGCTGAGATTTCTGGAAACTCGTAGTTTTTTGGAAGCTTGGCAACCCGTTTCCATGAGTGGTTTTAGCCAGTCTCTGCTTAGGCCTACATCAATGGGAAACAAAACATAGAGATAGAAATAGGAACTACTTTATTGTGTCAAATTTCAAGGAGCTAGCACAAACCATGTTTTTCTTGGACTTCAGAATTCATCTATCAGTATAGGAGATAACAGAGTGAAACCTAAAAATTCAAACTGTTACTGCGAACGAATGGTTCAACCTAGAAGAATGAAAATTGGTGAGCATAGTGGGACTGGTGGACTGACAATTACCACCAAGTATGATCAAGATAGGGTGAAAAACTTTTGCTGAGATTTCAGGAAACTCATAGTTTTTTGGAAGCTTGACAACCCCTTTAAAACTAAAGTGTTTCTGAGCAGTCTCTGGTTAGGGCTACTTGAATAGGAAACAAACCATACAGACAGAACTTAGAACTACTTTATTGTGTCAAATTTCAAGGAGCTAGAACAAACCGTGTTTGATTTAGACTTCCGAATTCATCTATCAGTATAGGAGAAAACAGAGTGATACCTAAAAATTCAAACTATTCCTGCGAACGAATGCTTCAACCTAGAAGAATGAAAATTGGTGAGCCTACTAAGATTGGTGGACTGATCATTACATCGTGGACTGATCATTAACACCAAGTATGATCAAGATTGGGTGAAAAAACGTTTGATGAGATTTCAGGAATCCCGTATTTTATTGGAATCTTGGCAACACCTTTAAAATTAAAGTGTTTCTGAGCAGTCTCTGGTTAGGGCTACTTGAATAGGAAACAAACCATACAGACAGAACTTAGAACTACTTTATTGTGTCAAATTTCAAGGAGCTAGAACAAACCGTGTTTGATTTAGACTTCCTCATTCATCTATCAGTATAGGAGAAAACAGAGTGAAACCTAAAAATTCAAAGTGTTACTGCGAACGAATGCTTCAACCTAGAAGAATGAAAATTGGTGAGGCTAGTGGGATTCGTGGACTGATCATTAACACCAAGTATGATCAAGATTGGGTGAAAAAACGTTTGATGAGATTTCAGGAATCCCGTATTTTATTGGAATCTTGGCAACACCTTTAAAATTAAAGTGTTTCTGAGCAGTCTCTGGTTAGGGCTACTTGAATAGGAAACAAAATATACAGACAGAACTTAGAACTACTTTATTGTGTCAAATTTCAAGGAGCTAGAAGAAACCGTGTTTGATTTAGACTTCCGAATTCATCTATCAGTAGAGGAGAAAACGGAGTGAAACCTAAAAATTCAAACTCTTACTGCGTACGAATGCTTCAACCTAGAGAATGAAAATTAGTGAGCCTAGTGGGATTGGTGGACTGATCCTTACCACCAAGTATGATCAACATTGGGTGCAAAAACGTTTGCTGAGATTTCAGGAAACTTGTAGTTTTTTAGAAACTTGGCAACCCCTTTAAAACGAAAGTGTTTTCGACCAGTCTCTGGTAACGGCTACTTGAATAGGAAACAAACCATACAGACAGAACTTAGAACTTCTTTATTGTGTCAAATTTCAAGGAGCTGGCACAAACTGTGTTTGATTTAGAATTCTGAATTCATCTATCAGTATAGGAGAAAACAGAGTGAAACCTAAAAATTCAAACTGTTCCTGCGAACGAATACTTCAACCTAGAAGAATGAAAATTGGTGAGCCTACTGGGAATGGTGGACTGATCATTACCACCAAGTATGATCAAGATTGGGTGCAAAAACGTTTGGTGAGATTTCTAGAAACTCGTAGTTTTTTGGAATCTTGGCAACCCCTTTAAAACGAAAGTGTTTTCGACCAGTCTCTGGTTAGGGATGCTTGAATAGGAAACAAACCATACAGACAGAACTTAGAACTACATTATTGTGTCAAATTTCAAGGAGCTAGCACAAATCGTGTTTGATTTAGACTTCCTAATTCATGTATCAGTATAGAAGAAAACAGAGTGAAACCTAAAAATTCAAACTGTTACTGCAAACGAATGCTTCAACCTAGAAGAATGAAAATTGGTGAGCCTAGTGGGATTGTTGGGCTTATCATTACCACCAAGAATGATTTAGATTGGGTGTAAAAACGTTTGCTGAGATTTCAGGAAACTCGTAGTTTTTTGGAATCTTGGCAACCCCTTTAAAACGAAAGTCTTTTTGACCAATCTCTGGTTACGGCTAATTGAATAGGAAACAAACCATACAGACAGAACTTAGAACTACTTTATTGTGTCAAATGTCAAGGAGCCTGCACAAACCGTGTTTGATTTACACTTCCGAATTCATCTATCAGTATAGGAGAAAACAGAGTGAAACCTAAAAATTCAAACTGTTACTGCGAACGAATGCTTCAACCTAGAAGAATGAACATTGGTGAGCCTAGTGGAATTGGTGGACTGATCATTACCACCAAGAATGTTCAAGATTTGGTGAAAAACTTTTGCTGAGATTTCAGGAAACTCGTAGTTTTTTGGAATCTTGGCCACCCCTTTAAAACGAAAGTCTTTTTGACCACTCTCTGGTAAGGGCTACTTGAATAGGAAACAAACCTTACAGACAAAACTGAGAACTTCTTTATTGTGTCAAATTTCAAAGAGGTAGCACAATCCATGTTTGATTTAGACTTCTGAATTCATCTATCATTATAGGAGAAAACAAAGTGAAACCTAAAAATTCAAACTGTTACTGCAAAGAAATGCTTCAACCTAGAAGAATGAAAATTGGTGAGCCTAGTGGGATTGGTGGACTGATCATTACCACAAAGTATGATCAGGATTGGGTGCAAAAACGTTTGCTGAGATTTCAGGAAATGCTTAGTTTTTTGGAATCTTGGCAACCCCTTTAAAAGTAAAGTGTTTTCGACCAGTCTCTGGTTAGGGCTACTTGAATAGGAAACAAACCATACAAACAGAACTTAGAACTACTCTATTGTGTCAAATGTCAAGGAGCTAGCACAAACCGTGTTTGACTTACTTCCGAATTCATCTATCAGTATAGGAGAAAACAGAGTGAAACCTAAAAATTCAAACTGTTACTGCGAACGAATGCTTCAACCTAGAAGAATGAAAATTGGTGAGCCTAGTGGGACTCGTGGACTGATCATTACGACCAAGTATGATCAAGATTGGGTGCAAAAACGTTTGCTGAGATTTCCGGAAACTCGTATTTTTTTGGAATCTTGGCAACCCCTTTAAAACGAAAGTGTTTTTGACCAGTCTCTGGTTAGGGCTACTTGAATAGGAAACAAACCATACAGACAGAACTTAGAACTACATTATTGTGAAAATTTCAAGGAGCTAGCACACCGTGTTTGATTTAGACTTCCGATTTCATCTATCAGTATAGGAGAAAACAGAGTGAAACCTAAAAATTCAAACTGTTACTGCAAAAGAATGCTTCAACCTAGAAAAATGAAAATTGGAGAGCATAGTGGGATTGGTGGACTGATCATTACCACCAAGTATGAACAAGGTTGGGTGCAAAAACGTTTGCTGAGATTTCGGGACTCTCGTAGTTTTTTGGAATCTTGGTAACCCCTTTAAAACAAAAGTGTTTTCGACCAGTCTCTGGTTAGGGCTACTTGAATAGGAAACAAACCATAAAGACGGAAGTTAGAACTACTTTATTGTGTCAATTTTCAAGGAGCTAGCACAAAACGTGTTTGATTTAGACTTCGGAATTCATCTATCAGTATAGGAGAAAACAGAGTGAAACCTAAAAATTCAAACTGTTACTTCGAAAAAATGCTTCAACCTAGAAGGATGAAAATTGGTGATCCTAGTGGGATTGGTGGACTGATCATTACCACCAAGTTGATCAAGATTGGGTGCAAAAACGTTTGCTGAGTTTTCAGGAAACATGTAGTTTATTGGAATGTTGGCAACCCCTTTAAAACGAAAGTGTTTTCGACCAGTCTCTGGTTAGGGCTACTTGAATAGGAAACATACCATACGGACAGAACTTAGAACTACTTTAGTGTGTCAAATTTCAAAGAGCTAGCACAAATCCTGTTTGATTTAGACTTCCGAATTCATCTATCAGTATAGGAGAAAACAGAGTGAAACCTAAAAATTCAAACTGTTACTTCGAAAAAATGCTTCAACCTAGAAGAATGAACATTGGTGAGCCTAGTGGGATTGGTGGACGGATCATTAACAACAAGTATGATCAAGATTGGGTGCAAAAACGTTTGCTGAGATTTCTAGAAACTCGTAGTTTTTTGGAATCTTGGCAACCCCTTTAAAACGAAAGTGTTTTCGACCAGTCTCTGGTTAGGGATACTTGAATAGGAAACAAACCATACAGACAGAACTTAGAACTACATTATTGTGTCAAATTTCAAGGAGCTAGCACAAATCGTGTTTGATTTAGACTTCCGAATTCATCTATCAGTATAGAAGAACACAGAGTGAAACCTAAAAATTCAAACTGTTACTGCAAACGAATGCTTCAACCTAGAAGAATGAAAATTGGTGAGCCTAGTGGGATTGTTGGGCTGATCATTACCACCAAGAATGATTTAGATTGGGTGTAAAAACTTTTGCTGAGATTTCAGGAAACTCGTAGTTTTTTGGAATCTTGGCAACCCCTTAAAACGAAAGTCTTTTTGACCAGTCTCTGGTTACGGCTAATTGAATAGGAAACAAACCATACAGACAGAACTTAGAACTACTTTATTGTGTCAAATGTCAAGGAGCCTGCACAAACCGTGTTTGATTTACACTTCCGAATTCATCTATCAGTATAGGAGAAAACAAGGTGAAACCTAAAAATTCAAACTGTTACTGCGAACGAATGCTTCAACATAGAAAAATGAAAATTAGTGAGCCTAGTGGGATTCATGGACTGATCATTACCACCAAGTGTGATCAAGATTGGGTGCAAAAACGTTTGCTGAGATTTCAGGAAACTCCTGGATTTTTTGGAATTTTGACAACCCCTTTAAAACGAAAGTGTTTTTGACCAGTCTCTGGTTAGGGCTACTTGAATAGGAAACAAACCATTCAGAGAGAACTTATAACTACTTTATTGTGTCAAATTTTAAGGAACTAGCACAAACCGTGTTTGATTTAGACTTCCAAATTCATGTATCAATATCGGAGAAAACAGAGTGAAACCTAAAAATTCAAAGTCTTACTGCGAACGAATGCTTCAACCTAATAGTTTGAAAATTGTTGAGCCTAGTGGGATTGGTGGACTGATCATTACCACCAAGTTGATCAAGATTGGGTGCAAAAACGTTTGCTGAGTATTCAGGAAACATGTAGTTTATTGAAATGTTGGCAACCCCTTTAAAACAAAAGTGTTTTCGACCAGTCTCTGGTTAGGGCTACTTGAATAGGGAAGAAACCATACAGACAGAACTTAGAACTACTTTAGTGTGTAAAATTTCAAAGAGCTAGCACAAATCCTGTTTTTTTTAAACTTCCGAATTCATCTATCAGTATAGGAGAAAACAGAGTGAAACCTAAAATTCAAACTGTTACTTCGAAAAAATGCTTCAACCTAGAAGAATGAACATTGGTGAGCCTAGTGGGATTGGTGGACTGATCATTAACACCAAGTATGATCAAGATTGGGTGCAAAAACGTTTGCTGAGATTTCAGGAAACTCGTAGTATTATTGGAATCTTGGCAACCCATTTAAACGAAAGTGTTTTCGACCAGTCTCTGGTTAGGGCTACTTGAATAGGATAGAAATCATACAGACAGAACTTAGAACTACTTAGTGTGTCAAATTTCAAAGAGCTAGCACATATCCTGTTTGATTTAGACTTCCGAATTCATCTATCAGTATAGGAGAAAACAGTGTAAAAACTAAAAATTCAAAATGTTACTGCGATCGAATGCTTCAACCTAGAAGAATGAACATTGGTGAGCCTAGTGGGATTGGTGGACTGATCATTAACACCAAGTATGATCAAGATTTGGTGCAAAAACGTTTGTTGAGATTTCAGGAAACTCGTAGTTTTTTGGAATCATCGCAACCCCTTTAAAATGAAAGTCTTTTTCAGCAGTTTCTGGTTAGGGCTACTTGAATAGGAAACAAAACATACACACAGAACTTAGAACTACATTATTTGGTCAAATTTCAAGGAGCTAGCACAAACCGTGTTTGATTTAGACTTCCGAATTCAACTATAAGTATAGGAGAAAACAGAGTGAAACCTAAAAATTCAAAGTGTTACTGCGAACGAATGCTTCAACCTAGAAGAGTGAAAATTGGTGAGCCTAGTGGGATTGGTGGACTGATCATTACCACCAAGTATGATCAAGATTCTGTGCAAAAACGTTTGCTGAGATTTCAGGAAACTCGTAGTTTTTTGGAATCTTGGCAACCCCTTTAAAACGAAAGTCTTTTTGACCAGTCTCTGGATACGGCTACTTGAATAGGAAACAAACCCTACAGACAGAACTTAGAACTACTTTATTGTGTTAAATTTCAAGGAGCTGACACAAAATGTTTTTGATTCAGTCTTCCTAATTCATCTATCAATATAGGAGAAAACAGAGTGAAACCTAAAAATTCAAACTGTTACTGCGAACGAATGCTTCAAACTAGAAGAATGAAAATTGGTGAACCTAGTGGAATTGGTTGACTGATCATTACCACCAAGTGTGATCAAGATTGGGTGCAAAAACGTTTGCTGAGATTTCAGGAAACTCGTAGTTTTTTGGAATCTTGGCAACCCCTTTAAAACAAAAGTCTTTTTGAGCAGTTTCTGGTTATGGCTACTTGAATAGGAAACAAACCATACAGACAGAACTTAGAACTACTTTATTGTGTCAAATTTCAAGGAGCTAGCACAAACTGTGTCTGATTTAGACTTCCGAATTCACATATAAGTATAGGAGAAAACAGAGTGAAACCTAAAAATTCAAAGTGATACTGGGAACGAATGCTTCAACCTAGAAGAATGAAAATTGGTGAGCCTAGTGGGATTGGTGGACTGATTATTACCACGAGGTTGATCAAGATTAGGTGCAAAAACGTTTGCTGAGTTTTCAGGAAACTTGTATTTCTTTGGAATGTTCGCAATCCCTTTAAATGAAAGTGTTTTCGACCAGTCTCTGGTTAGGGCTACTTGAATAGGTAAGAAACCATACAGACAGAACTTAGAAAAACTTTAGTGTGTCAAATTTCAAAGAGCTAGCACAAATCCTGTTTGATTTAGACTTCCGAATTCATCTATCAGTATAGGAGAAAACAGAGTGAAACCTAAAATTCAAACTGTTACTTCGAAAAAATGCTTCAACCTAGAAGAATGAACATTGGTGAGCCTAGTGGGATTGGTGGACTGATCATTAACACCAAGTATGATAAAGATTGGGTGCAAAAACGTTTGCTGTGATTTCAGGAAACTCGTAGTTTTTTGGAATCTTGGGAACCCCTTTAAAACGAAAGTGTTTTCGACCAGTCTCTGGTTAGGGCTACTTGAATAGGAAAGAAACCATACAGACAGAACTTAGAAAAACTTTAGTGTGTCAAATTTCAAAGAGCTAGCACAAATCCTGTTTGATTTAGACTTCCGAATTCATCTATCAGTATAGGAGAAAACAGAGTGAAACCTAAAATTCAAACTGTTACTTCGCAAAAATGATTCAACCTATCAGAATGAACATTGGTGAGCCCAGTGGGATTGGTTGACTGATCATTAACACCAAGTGTGATCAAGATTGGGTGCAAAAACGTTTGCTGTGATTTCAGGAAACTCGTAGTTTTATGGAATCTTGGCAACCCTTTAAAACGAAAGTGTTTTCGACCAGTCTCTGGTTAGGGCTACTTGAATAGGAAACAAACCATACAGACAGAACTTAGATCTACATTATTGTGTCAAATTTCAAGGAGCTAGCACAAATCGTGTTTGATTTAGACTTCCGAATTCATCTATCAGTATAGAAGAAAACAGAGTGAAACCTAAAAATTCAAACTGTCACTTCGAAAAAATGCTTCAACCTAGAAGAATGAAAATTGGTGAGCCTCGTGGGATTATTTGGCTGATCATTACCACCAAGTATGATTTAGATTGGGTGCAAAAACTTTTGCTGAGATTTCAGGAAACTCGTAGTTTTTTGGAATCTTGGCAACCCCTTTAAAACAAAAGTGTTTTCGACCAGTCTCTGATTAGGGCTACTTGAATAGGAAAGAAACCATACAGACAGAACTTAGAACTATTTTAAACTACTTTATTGTGTCTAATTTCATGGAGCTAGCACAAACCGTGTTTGATTTAGACTTCCGAATTCATCTATCAGTATAGGAGAAAACAGAGTGTAAACTAAAAATTCAAACTGTTACTGCGAAAAAATGCTTCAACCTAGAAGAATGAACATTGGTGAGCCTAGTGGGATTATAGGACTGATCATTAACAAAAAGTATGATCAAGATTGGGTGCAAAAACGTTTGCTAATATTTCAGGAAAATCAGTTTTTCGGAATCTTGGCAACCCCTTTAAAAAAAAGTCTTCTTGACCAGTCTCTGCTTATCACTACTTGAATAGGAAACAAACCATACAGACAGAACTTAGAACTACTTTATTGTGTCAATTTTCAAGGAGCTAGCACAAAACGTGTTTGATTTAGACTTCCAAATTCATCTATCAGTATAGGAGAAAACGGAATGAAACGTAAAAATTCAAACTTTTACTGCAAAGGAATGCTTCAACCTAGAAGAATGAAAATTGGTGAGCCTAGTGGGATTGGTGGACTGATAATTACCACCAAGTATGATCAAGATTGGGTGCAAAAACGTTTGCTGAGATTTCAGGAAACTTGTAGTTTTTTGGAATCTTGGCAACCCCTTTAAAACAAAAGTATTTTTGAACAGTCTCTGGTTAGGGCTACTTGATTAGAAAACAAACCATAGAGACAGAACTTAGAACTACTTTATTCTGTCAAATTTCAAGGAGCTAGCACAAACCGTGTTTTATTTAGACTTTGGAATTCATCTATCAGTATAGGAGAAAACAGAGTGAAACCAAAAAATTCAAACTCTTACTGCGAACGAATGCTTCAACCTAGAAGAATGACAATTGGTTATCCTAGTGAGATTGGTGGACTGATCATTACCACCAAGTATGATTTAGATTGGTTACAAAAACGTTTGCTGAGATTTCAGGAAACTCGTAGTTTTTTGGAATCTTGGCCACCCCTTTAAAACAAAAGTCTTTTTGACCTGTTTCTGGTTAGGGCTACTTGAATAGAAAAAAAAACCATACAGACAGATCTTAGAACTACTTTATTGTGTCAAATTTCATGGAGCTCGCACAAACCCTGATTGATTTAGACTTCCGACTTCATCTATCAGTATAGGAGAAAACAGAGTGAAACCTAAAAATTCAAAGTGTTACTGCGAACGAATGCTTCAACCTAGAAGAATGAAAATTTGTGAGCCTAGTGAGATTGGGGGACTGATCATTACCACAAAGTATGATCAAGATTGGGTGCAAAAACGTTTGCTGAGAATCAGAAAACTCATAGTTTTTTGGAATCTTGGCAACCTCTTTAAAACGAAAGTGTTTTTGACCAGTCTCTGGTTAGGGCTACTTGAAAGGGATACAAACCATACAGACAGAACTTAGAACTACTTTATTCTGTCAAATTTCAAGGAGCTAGCACAAACCGTGTTTTATTTAGACTTTGGAATTCATCTATCAGTATAGGAGAAAACAGAGTGAAACCAAAAAATTCAAACTCTTACTGCGAACGAATGCTTCAACCTAGAAGAATGACAATTGGTTAGCCTAGTGGGATTGGTGGACTGATCATTACCACCAAGTATGATTTAGATTGTTTACAAAAACGTTTGCTGAGATTTCAGGAAACTCGTAGTTTTTTGGAATCTTGGCAACCCCATTAAAATGAAAGTCTTTTTGACCAGTCTCTGGTTACGGCTAATTGAATAGGAAACAAACCATACAGACAGAACTTAGAACTACTTTATTGTGTCAAATTTCAAGGCGCTAGCACACCGTGTTTTTGATTTAGACTTCCGACTTCATCTATCAGTATAGGAGAAAACAGAATGAAACGTAAAAATTCAAACTTTTACTGCAAAGGAATGCTTCAACCTAGAAGGATGAAATTTGGTGAGCCTAGTGGGATTGGTGGACTGATCATTACCACCAAGTATGATTTAGATTGTTTACAAAAACGTTTGCTGAGATTTCAGGAAACTCAGAGTTTTTTTGGAATCTTGGCAACCCCTTTAAAACTAAAGTCTTTTTGAACAGTCTCTGGTTAGGGCTACTTGATTAGAAAACAAACCATAGAGACAGAACTTAGAACTACTTTATTCTGTCAAATTTCAAGGAGCTAGCACAAACCGTGTTTTATTTAGACTTTGGAATTCATCTATCAGTATAGGAGAAAACAGAGTGAAACCAAAAAATTCAAACTCTTACTGCGAACGAATGCTTCAACCTAGAAGAATGACAATTGGTTAGCCTAGTGGGATTGGTGGACTGATCATTACCACCAAGTATGATTTAGATTGTTTACAAAAACGTTTGCTGAGATTTCAGGAAACTCGTAGTTTTTTGGAATCTTGGCAACCCCATTAAAATGAAAGTCTTTTTGACCAGTCTCTGGTTACGGCTAATTGAATAGGAAACAAACCATACAGACAGAACTTAGAACTACTTTATTGTGTCAAATTTCATGGAGCTCGCACAAACCCTGATTGATTTAGACTTCCGACTTCATCTATCAGTATAGGAGAAAACAGAGTGAAACCTAAAAATTCAAAGTGTTACTGCGAACGAATGCTTCAACCTAGAAGAATGAAAATTTGTGAGCCTAGTGAGATTGGGGGACTGATCATTACCACAAAGTATGATCAAGATTGGGTGCAAAAACGTTTGCTGAGAATCAGAAAACTCATAGTTTTTTGGAATCTTGGCAACCTCTTCAAAACGAAAGTGTTTTTGACCAGTCTCTGGTTAGGGCTACTTGAAAGGGATACAAACCATACAGACAGAACTTAGAACTACTTTATTGTGTCAATTTTCAAGGAGCTAACACAAACCGTGTTTGATTTAGACTTCCAAATTCATCTATCAGTATAGGAGAAAACAGAGTGAAACCTAAAAATTCAAACTGTTACTGGGAACGAATGCTTCAACTTAGACGAATGAAATTGGTGAGCCTAGTGGGATTGGTGGACTGATCATTACTACCACGTATGATCAAGATTGGGTGCAAAAACGTTTGCTGAGATTTCAGGAAACTCAGAGTTTTTTTGGAATCTTGGCAACCCCTTTAAAATGAAAGTGTTTTTGACCAGTCTCTTGTTACGGCTACTTGAAAAGGAAACAAACCATACAGACCGTACTTAGAACTACTTTATTGTGTCAAATTTCAAGGAGCTAGCAGAAACCGTGTTTGATTTAGACTTCCGATTTCATCTATCAGGATACGAGAAAACAGAGTGAAACCTAAAAATTCATACTATTACTGCGAACGAATGCTTCAACCTAGAAGAATGACAATTGGTTAGCCTAGTGGGATTGGTGGACTGATCATTACCACCAAGTATGATCAAGATTTGGTGCAAAAACGTTTGTTGAGATTTCAGGAAACTCGTAGTTTTTTGGAATCTTGGCAACCCCATTAAAATGAAAGTCTTTTTGACCAGTCTCTGGTTACGGCTAATTGAATAGGAAACAAACCATACAGACAGAACTTAGAACTACTTTATTGTGTCAAATTTCATGGAGCTCGCACAAACCCTGATTGATTTAGACTTCCGACTTCATCTATCAGTATAGGAGAAAACAGAGTGAAACCTAAAAATTCAAAGTGTTACTGCGAACGAATGCTTCAACCTAGAAGAATGAAAATTTGTGAGCCTAGTGAGATTGGGGGACTGATCATTACCACAAAGTATGATCAAGATTGGGTGCAAAAACGTTTGCTGAGAATCAGAAAACTCATAGTTTTTTGGAATCTTGGCAACCTCTTTAAAACGAAAGTGTTTTTGACCAGTCTCTGGTTAGGGCTACTTGAAAGGGATACAAACCATACAGACAGAACTTAGAACTACTTTATTGTGTCAATTTTCAAGGAGCTAACACAAACCGTGTTTGATTTAGACTTCCAAATTCATCTATCAGTATAGGAGAAAACAGAGTGAAACCAAAAAATTCAAACTCTTACTGCGAACGAATGCTTCAACCTAGAAGATTGACAATTGGTTAGCCAAGTGGGATTGGTGGACTGATCATTACCACCAAGTATGATTTAGATTGGGTACAAAAACGTTTGCTGAGATTTCAGGAAACTCGTAGTTTTTTGGAATCTTGGCAACCCCATTAAAATGAAAGTCTTTTTGACCAGTCTCTGGTTACGGCTAATTGAATAGGAAACAAACCATACAGACAGAACTTAGAACTACTTTATTGTGTCAAATTTCATGGAGCTCGCACAAACCCTGATTGATTTAGACTTCCGACTTCATCTATCAGTATAGGAGAAAACAGAGTGAAACCTAAAAATTCAAAGTGTTACTGCGAACGAATGCTTCAACCTAGAAGAATGAAAATTTGTGAGCCTAGTGAGATTGGGGGACTGATCATTACCACAAAGTATGATCAAGATTGGGTGCAAAAACGTTTGCTGAGAATCAGAAAACTCATAGTTTTTTGGAATCTTGGCAACCTCTTTAAAACGAAAGTGTTTTTGACCAGTCTCTGGTTAGGGCTACTTGAAAGGGATACAAACCATACAGACAGAACTTAGAACTACTTTATTGTGTCAATTTTCAAGGAGCTAACACAAACCGTGTTTGATTTAGACTTCCAAATTCATCTATCAGTATAGGAGAAAACAGAGTGAAACCTAAAAATTCAAACTGTTACTGGGAACGAATGCTTCAACTTAGACGAATGAAATTGGTGAGCCTAGTGGGATTGGTGGACTGATCATTACTACCACGTATGATCAAGATTGGGTGCAAAAACGTTTGCTGAGATTTCAGGAAACTCAGAGTTTTTTTGGAATCTTGGCAACCCCTTTAAAATGAAAGTGTTTTTGACCAGTCTCTTGTTACGGCTACTTGAAAAGGAAACAAACCATACAGACCGTACTTAGAACTACTTTATTGTGTCAAATTTCAAGGAGCTAGCAGAAACCGTGTTTGATTTAGACTTCCGATTTCATCTATCAGGATACGAGAAAACAGAGTGAAACCTAAAAATTCATACTATTACTGCGAACGAATGCTTCAACCTAGAAGAATGACAATTGGTTAGCCTAGTGGGATTGGTGGACTGATCATTACCACCAAGTATGATCAAGATTTGGTGCAAAAACGTTTGTTGAGATTTCAGGAAACTCGTAGTTTTTTGGAATCTTGGCAACCCCTTTAAAACGAAAGTCTTTTTGAACAGTCTCTGGTTAGGGCTACTTGAATAGGAAACAAACCATACAGAGAAACTTAGAACTACTTTATTGTGTCAAATTTCAAGGAGCTTGCACAAACCATGTTTGATTTAGACTTCCGAATTCATCTATCAGTATAGGAGAAAACAGGGTGAAACCTAAAAATTCAAACTGTTACTGCAAACTAATGCTTCAACCTAGAAGAATGAAAATTGGAGAGCCTAGTTGGTTTGGTGGACTGATCATTACCACCACGTATGATCAAGATTGGGTGCAAAAAAGTTTGCTGAGATTTCAGAAAACTTGTAGTTTTTTGGAATATGGCAACCCCTTTAAAACAAAAGTCTTTTTGACCTGTTTCTGGTTAGGGCTACTTGAATAGGAAACAAACCATACAGACAGAACTTAGAACTACTTTATTGTGTCAAATTTCAAGGAGCTTGCACAAACCATGTTTGATTTAGACTTCCGGATTCATCTATCAGTATAGGAGAAAACAGGGTGAAACCTAAAAATTCAAACTGTTACTGCGAACTAATGCTTCAACCTAGAAGAATGAAAATTGGAGAGCCGAGTGGGATTGGTGGACTGATCATTACCACCAATTATGATCAAGATTGGATGCAAAAACCTTTGCTAATATTTCAGGAAACTCATAGTTTTTTGGAATCTTGGCTACCCCTTTAAAACAAAAGTCTTTTTGACAAGTCTCTGGTTAGGGCTACTTGAATAGGAAAAAAACCATACAGTCAGAACTTAGAACTACTTTATTGTGTCAAATTTCAAGGAGCTAGCACAAAACGTGTTTGATTTAGACTTCCGACTTCATCTATAATTATAGGAGAAAACAGAGTGAAACCTAAAAATTCAAAGTGTTACTGCGAACGAATGCTTCAACCTAGAAGAATGAAAATTGGTGAGCCTAGTGGGATTGGTGGACTGATCATTGCCTCCAAGTATGATCAATTTGGGTGCAAAAACATTTGCTGAGATTTCAGAAAACTTGTAGTTTTTTGGAATCTTGGCAACCCCTTTAAAACGAAAGTCTTTTTGAAGAGTCTCTGGTTAGGGCTACTTGAATAGGAAACAAACCATACAGACAGAACTTAGAACTACTTATTGTGTCAAATATCAAGGAGCTTGCACAAACCATGTTTGATTTAGACTTCCGAATTCATCTATCAGTATAGGAGAAAACAGAGTGAAACCTAAAAATTCAAACTGATACTGCGAACGAATGCTTCAACCTAGAAGAATGAAAATTGGAGAGTCGAGTGGTGGACTTATCATTACCACCAATTATGATCAAGATTGGATGCAAAAACCTTTTCTAATATTTCAGGAAACTCATAGTTTTTTGGAATCTTGGCTACCCCTTT
>KZ295724.1:266136-314159 GCA_002406435.1 Spermophilus dauricus | reverse complement strand
AGCAGGAAGGATAAAGAAACTAAAATAGCTCACAGAAATAGGAAACTGCATAGCATATTGCGTTATGATACTGATACTGGAACTCTTTTTAGAATGTAATTTAAGGACAAGTTCTTTGTCTTTCTCATGCTTGCTTATTACATTGAATATGGAATGATCACTTGCAAAACAACAAAACCTTGTTAACTGTTTATTGAATTCATACTTTCTTCATGTAATCACAACCAGTGTCTCATGATAACATAGGTCAACTGTAGGAAGAGTATCATTCCAATAACACTGAAATTAGGATTCAAGTGCCACTTGGTCATTGAATTTGCTATGTTATATGTGATTCTGTACTCAATTTAAATATCAACAGATTCTTCTGCAAAATAATATTTTAATAACTACCATCTGTGGTAAAATGAGACCCACACATGCTGTCTATGTTATAAAGACTGTAAACATAGGTAACATTCATTCATGAAGAACTATATTTTGTCAGATTATGCTAAATGCTTTACATGCATTTTAAATCAAATTATAAACATTTCTAATGGGTAGGTATAGTTATCTTGCACATTTACTGCATTAGGAAATGACCTTCATATACTTAATTTACTTATTTACATAATTTAGTTGCCACACCTATTGAGTGACAGAACACTGTGCAATGACCCTGACATGCCTTATTCCTTAATCAGTAGCTTCTACTAGATTATGTAACAGAAATATATATAATATATAACCATATGTATGGTTATTATATATATACACGTATATATATGGTTATTATTGTTGAATTATATTGAATTATCTCTACTTTATTACTAAACACTAGACTCAGTTCATGTATCTACTATTCTTGTAAAAGTGATTTACTGCATAATTTTACAATTGGGTTATATGATCCAAAACCTTTTTATGCATATATTATTTTCAAAACCAGGTAAAATGGAGCATTCCTGGATTTATCTACAGTTGTTTTTCCTGAGTATATATTTTTTTCTGAACTGTCCTTTGATTCTGACTTGCAGGCCAAGTTCACATGGTTCATTATTCAGCCTTGGCAAAACCATTTAAATCACATTAACCATATATATACATATATATGTGTGTGTGTGTTTCAATACGCATACTAAATGTATTGTATATAGGAAATAAGCACATATACATAATATACACTATTTTAATGTGGTAACTGTTATATATTTATAATATTATAATATGAAAACTCTATTATATATTTTTATTTTCTAAATTTGTGTTCTATAATAAGGTGTTCTCATATCATTTATACTCATTTATATTGTTTATAATTTATCTTACTATATAAAAACATATGTACTTGCATGACATATGTATTTGTAGCATGATATATGTAACCATGTTTATATTTATGTAAAATATGCAGCAATAAGGAGAGGCTACAATAATAAAAATATAATCAGGAAAAAATTACCTAAGAAAATTCCCTAGAAAGCTGTAAGAAAATATTTAATAAAATATCCCAGAATATAAATTTAAATAAAAGCTATGAAAGAATGATAAGATTAAAGGCTATAAGATAGATGAAAAATGATAAATATCTTGTATGTAGTATATCAGTCCATAAAGAGGAAAGTATATGTTCTATAAGAATACTAAAAAGGGAGAGGCAAATTAAAAAGTGGTACATAGTGTGATTGAGGCAGAGATTTATATACAGTAGAGTAAAAAAGAAGCAACAATCTGTCTCCCTACTTAAACAATTGTACAGGCAAAGTATTCTACTATAATTATTTTGAAACTCTCGAGTCCACGGAAAGCTTATAACAATCAGAAAAAAGATGTTAGGTGCAGTAAATTTTGGTCAATTTCAGCTGTTAACACAGCAACAGTAAATGAATTCTCTACCTGAGACAGACAGCTGGCTGAAGCAACGTGCACATAGTTTGAGGGAACCAGAGTTGGCAAAATGGACTCCATACTGTAAATAGTGTGTGTGTGTGTGTGATTTGATCCTTACCTTTTATATCTGATCATAGAGGCACAGAGGTGGAGAAAAAGAGGCAGTGACCACTGTTGTTGCATCTCCCTCATTGTTGAAAGCTCCTCCGTATCAAGGTGAAGTAATTTCCAGAGGTTTTAAAGGGCAGCTTCCATTTTTTTCACCTTCATTTTTCTTTTTCTCTTTTGGGAAATCCAGACAGTAAAGATTAAGACATTGAAAACAACAGCATATACAGGGAAAAGCAGAAAGTAAACATGACTACTCAAGGAAAAGTATGGATTTAGAAGGAACAAAGACCTTAATTTTATACATTAAATTTATTCTTATCATGGACAAAGCCTAAAACAGAAACATAAATTAAAAAATAAAATCAGGAAAGAATGGCTCAAAGGAAAAAAAAATAGAAACTCTCCCTCAAAAAGATTGATGACTAATATACCAGAAAACAAATGTCTTAAAATATATTGAAAAACTAAGGAACAAAGGGAGGAAGTCAAGAAAATGTTGTACAGATAAAACAGAGATATCACAAAGAGATTAAAAAGCCTAAAATGAAACTGAAATGAAATTATGGAACTGAAAATTACAATGACTATGATGAAAAATTACCTAGAGATATTCAAGGGAATATTTTAGTAGGCTAAACAGTGCATTAGAAAATTTTAAGACAATGGAAATGCTAAGTCTGAGTAACAAAAATATATCTTTATATATATTGAAAACGTGAGCAAAGTCTAAGGAACCTATAACATATACCATATATCAGATCTACATATCCTTTGTTATCCACTGCAAAAAAAACAAACCAAACCAAACAAACAAACAAAAAAAAAAAACAGTGACAAGCAGGATATTTGAAAAAAATAATAGCTGAAAACTTTCTAAGTTAGATAAAAAATAATAAATACAGACATTTAAGGAGCTAAACAAATTATAAGACAAACCCAGAGACCTATAATCAAGAAATATTTTATCTTAGTCTCAACTATGATTCCTATACTGTGGTTCCAAAGACCCACAGTCAACTATAGTCAATAATATGAAATGTAAAGTTTTATAAATAAGCAATTTTTAAGTTTTAAACTGTGTGGTGTTGTGAGTAGCTTGATGAAATCTCCCATCACCTCCCTTCATCCCATCCAGAATATTAAATATCACTTTTCCAAGGTATCAATGTTTTATACCTTATCCCCTTTTACAACTTAGTATCTGTCTCAGGTACCACCAGATTTACTATCATAATATTACAGTGTTTGTATCAAGTAACATTTATTTTTCTTGATAATGAATCCAAAATATAAGAGGAATGATGTTAGTAATTTGCCTGCACCAAAGAGAAGCTGTAAAGTGATTGTTTTAAGTGAAAATATGAACAGTCTTGAGTTCCTTAGAAAAGAATAAATAAATATGCTTGGGCTGTTAAGATCTATAGTAAGAACAAGTCATCTGTGAATTTTTGAAGAAGGAAATTAAATTTGTTTTTGTTTTCTTATCATACTTAAAATTGGAAAGTGTACCACCATAGTTCATGATACATAGTTAAGGTAGAAAAGGCAGTAAATTTGGGGGTTGGGTGACATAAATAGAAGAATGTGTTGTGAATGATGGCAAAATGACCTCAAAAATATCAAGACTTCAGTAACAGTTCCTCTGAAAAAAATGACAAGATATTTTCTTCTAGTATGGGAAAGTATCATAAGTTTATGAAATAAATATAGATCAAAATATACAAAAATTATAAAAGAAGCTGAATCTGCTGATAAAGAAAATGCAGCCACACTTCTGGCAGAGTTGAAGAAGTCTATTTGGGAGAAAATCTAACATCTGAATCAAGTCTTCACTTGGAAGGAAAGAGTTCAGTAGAACTCAATAGCACCTGTATTTATAAAGATGCAAAGGAGTCATCACTGCACAAAACATAGGAGGACAGAATAATGCTGATAGCCTGAGGCAATAGGTTTAGGGTATAGTGCAAAGAGTGAAGAACTCATGCACTTTCTAAACTATAATAAAATATGATCTGCTCATGTTCTGGCCATGGAATTAGAAAACATGAGTCATTGTGTCTCATATAAAGAAAAGTTACATCAATATGTTTAAGAAGTAAAAGTTAAAAAAATTGTCAAGGGAAGGGTTTGTCTGAGGAATATAAGGCCTTGTTAATACTAAGACAATAGCTTTCATAATCCAAAATACTTCCCCTTAAATGAAAATGTAAAGTTTGTACTTTTACCACCAATTATAGTCTCATTTCTTCAGCCTGTTGACTAAGACATTATTCAATTTGTCAAGGCCATATGCAGTCACCTGGTATTTGATTATGCTTAATTAGCAATTTATGCATAACCTAAAGTTGATGTGGTACAGGGATAGAAATCACTCTTACTAATGAAATGGCATTCATTAAAGCTCCAATGGGTAAATTCTGATTTTTAAAACCAGAAACTTAAAAGTCATCTGTTAAGAACTTGTGAAGTAAAATTATGAATGATTTTCAATCCTCCCTTGGATTCAATAAAGAAGTAAGGGAAATCATTCATATGATAACACCACTTTCTGGAGAGGTCTTTAACACCATTCATGATGAAGAAATAGAAGAAAATATTGAAGAACATGAAGGTGTGTGAACAAAGGGGAATTGGAAGAATCTGCTAAATCATCTACCAACAAAGAGAAAGAAAAACTTTAAGTAGAACCAGCAAAATGAACGTTACCAAAATTAGTGAAAAAAATTTCAAACTGTATAGATGGTAAAGGACAAAATTATGGAACATGATCGTCAGATGGAACACAACAATGAAGTCATTTCTGCAGCAATACTTTGATTAAAAAATAAGATGAAACAAACTGGTAACAATGTTCTTACATGCATTTTTTTTTCTTGTAAAATTTCAGTTGATACTGTTAGCATCACCAACCATTGGCACTGTCTATTCCTGACATAACCATTGGTTTCTTCCTAGTTTAATGATCTGGAATCACCCAGAACAAATTATCCTCCTTTTGAAGGATCATCAGAAAGTTATTTGAAGCTTAAGAGTACATTGTAATGCTTATATCATTAATCTCACTGTATCTCATTATATAGGCATTGTATCATTTCACACCAAAACAGGAAATGTGAGTTCAGTACAAAGAGAGACAGAGACATAGAGAACAAACTCATAAGACTTTTATTTTAGGTTACTGATGTAACTGTTCCAATTTTATTATTTTTTATTAAGCTTATATTGTGCATACTAACCCAGAAAAGAAAGGAGAACCACTGCCATCAAATTTTAAAAAGAGAAAGAGAATTCTGAAAGTAACAAGACAGAAGTGAATCATCACATACAAGGGATTCTCCTTCAGATAATGTGCAGAGTTTTCATTAGGAATTTGCAGTTTAAGAAGCAGTATGCCGGGCTGGGGATGTGGCTCAAGCGGTAGCGCGCTCGCCTGGCATGCGTGTGGCCCGGGTTCGATCCTCAGCACCACATACAAACAAAGATGTTGTGTCCGCCGAGAACTAAAAAATAAATATTAAAAATTCTCTCTCACTCTCTCTCTCTCTCTCTCTCTCTAAAAAAAAAAGAAGCAGTATGCCAATGTATTCAAACTGCTAAAAAATAAAACAAAACCCCTTCAGTCAAGAACAGTATATGAGGTAATTCTGTTTTTGAAAAAAAATGAGAAATTAAAATGGTTCCAAATAAACTAAAGTTGAAGGAAATCAACCCCCACACATATGGTCAAATGATTATGGACAAGGATGCCAAGACAATTTGTTGGTGAAAAGCAACTCTTCTCAATAGATTGTGGTGGCAAAACAATATCCACTTGCAAAAATAATTAAATATGATCCTTATGTAATACTGTATATAAAAATTAATCTAAAATAGACCAAAACTGTAAATATAGGAGTTAACACAACTCTTAGAAGAAAACAAACACAATGTTATTCCATATTGGATCTGGCAATAATTTCATGGATATAAAACCAAAGGCACAGGCAACAAACAGAAAAAGAAATGGATGAACTATACTGCATGAAAATTTAAATAATGTGCATTGAAAGAGATCATCTATACAATTAAAAGGCAAGCCAAGTAATGGGAGAAAATACCTGCAAATAACATATCTTATGAGGCATTATTATGAAGAATATAAAGAAAAATCCTAAACTCAAAAATAGCAAAAACAAAAACCAAGACTGGCAAAATAATTGAATAGACATTTAGCTAAAAGAGATATATACATGATCAATAAACATGCGGATATACACCAATTAGCAATCTATAGGGAAATGCAAATTGAAATATCAATGATATATCACTTTATATCCACTAGGATATATAGCCACTATTAGTGTATATGACTTTATACATATTTATAAAATCAAAGGTAGTGAGGAAGTGATGAAATAAATTGAAACCTTTTTGTACAGTTGTTTTGTTCATTTAGTTGTTGAGAATATAAGATGGTATAGCTGCTGTGGAAAACAGTGGGTTGGTTCCTAAAAAGTTTTTATAGTAGAGTTGTTACAGGGCACAGAGGAGCATGTCTACCATCCCAGTAACTCAGGAAGCTGAGGTAAGAAGATCACAAGTTCAAGACCAGCCTCAGGAATTTAGTGAGGCCTTGAACAACTTAGTGAAAACCTATCTAAAAAATAATAATATAATAATAATAATTAATTAGTTAAAGGGGCTGGGGATGTGGCTCAGTGATAAAGCACCCTGGGTTCAATCTATAGTACCACTCACAGAAATATACAAGATACCATCTGATCCTGCAATTCCACATGTGGGCATATATCCAAAATAACTAAAAGCAGGATGTCAAAGAGATATAAACATTCATGTTTATAACTGCATCATTAACAATAGCTAAAAGAGTAAGCTACCTTAGTGTCTCCCAGTGGATGAATGGATAAGCAAATGTTATGTATTCACACATGGAATATTACCCAGCGTTAAAAGAAAATTATGTAATATGTGACAATCTATATTAAATTTGAAGACATCATTCTCTATGAAATAAGCTACTCATGAAAAAAATACTAAATGAATACACTCTGAGACATTGAAACTAGTCAAAATTAGAGACAAATGTAGAATAGGGGATGATGGGGACTTATAAATAGTTTACTCCATGTAGAGTCTCAGCTTTACAAGGTGAGAAGTGTATGGAAATGTATAGTGATGATTGCATAGCATTGTGAATTCATTTAATGCCAACAAGTTGCACACTTTAAATGATTAAGATGGAAAATTGTATGTTATGCTTATTTTCCACAATAAAAGATTAATGAAAGAAGTACGATTTGAGTACTGGGAAAATTATTAAACACACACACAATTGATGACATGCAAAAAAATTATCAAAAAGGTTCAGTAAAGGCTGCTAAAACTTTTCAGGGAGAATATGTTTTTTAGCAAATAAAAAAATTAAAAAACTAATACCAACCATCTCATCAATGAGGCTAGTGCTGGATAACAGTACAATAAAAGTCTTAATTTTCAAATACCATTTAAACTAAGAATATGTAACCAGTCAATGATTAAGAAATTGTGAGAGGGCTGGGATTGTGGCTCAGTGGTGGAGTGGTTGCCTCACACGTATAAGGCACTGAGTTCAATCCTCAGCATAAAAATAAATAAAGAAATAAAATAAATTTATTGTGTACATCTACTACAGCAACAACAAAAAGAACAAAAATATTAAGGAAAAGAAAATATGAGAGCTGGAGTTAGACCAAAGGTATTTTAAAAACATCAATGATTCAGATATTCTTCAACAAATAATTTATTAAACGAAATAAACACTTAAGACATGAGATCTAAGAAAATTGATAGTGAAGTAAAAATACACTTCAGCATAATAACTTTATAGAAAACATAGTAGACATTATCATGAATTAAAATATTTAACAGTGATTATAATAGCCATAAGTTTGATATTATACTGACATCAAGGAAAAAGAAAGGCAGCTTAAAATGTATTTTAAAAACCAAGATCTTAGAAAAAGTGTATCATCCAAATTTGAAAACAACTTAAATTTGGCAAGAACAGTTGATATAGAGAAAAATCAAACAGGGAATGTTTGCATTCTTTCATTGATTACTAAAACTATAATACAATTACAGGAATTAATAATAATTTAATGTTATAATATAAAGTACCAATTGTGAGAATACAAGTTATTCTATTAATTAATAACATAAAGTCAGGTGATTAATTTAGTAAATATGTTTCAAATTTTGCTCCAGGAACACAAAATTCATCTACTACTTTAAGCTTGTTTTTAGTTTTATTGAGACACTATAAGCAAATTAAAAAATCATGTATTTAAAGTATACAACATTATATTTTGATATATGTATGCAACAGTATGTTTATATACTATAATCAAGATAATTAATACATTACTTCAATATTTACTTAATGTAAAAATTTTATTGTGAAACGACTTAAGATCTACTCTTTCAGAAAACTTCAGGTTAACAATTCAATAACATTAGTTACAGTCACCATGCTGTCTGTTAAGTCTACAGAACTTATTCATTTTATAACTGAAGTTTTATATCTCTTGACCAGTATCTCTCCATCTCCCCACCTGTTACCACATATTAAAAATCCTTGTATTTTCTATTAGTTCAACTTCTAAAAGTTCCAAATATAAATGAGATAATGCAGTATTTGTCTTTCTGTGTCAAGTTTATTTCATTTAGCATAATGACCTGTGGTCTAATATATGTTGTCACAAATGTCAGCATTTCCTTTCTTTAAAGACTGAATTGTGTGTGTATGTGTGTGTGTGTGTGTGTGTGTGTGTGTGTGTGTGTGTGAGAGAGAGAGAGAGAGAGAGAGAGAGAGAGAGGGAGAGAGAGACTTAAATGTTGTTTATCTAGTCATCCATAGGTGGACACTGGTTATTTCCAGATGTTAATTACTGCTGCTATGAACATAGTAGTGCAGATGTCTCTTTGAGACAGTGATTTATTTTCTTTTGAATACATATCCAGAAATAGAGTTTCTGAATCATAATAACTTTATTTCTAATTTTATACTGTTTATTAATGATCTTACTGATTTGTATATCATCAGTAGTGTACAAGGCTTCCACAGTACTTTTGTGTCCCTTTGGTAAATATTATTATTCGTTTTTAATTTTCTTTTGTTTGGTTTGTCTGTGTATGTTCCTAGAAGTATTGCGTTGCTGTTTTTAAATTTGAAAAACAAAAAAAACAAAAAACTGTCGCGACCCCTTGCCCGCAAGGAAGACGCAACAACAGGAATCTTCTTTCAGCCGTTTATTCAGGCCCCTGATATTTCTTCTTCTAACTCCCGGATGCCCCTCCCAGCCTATATAAAGCACCTCAAGTCCCAATGCGAAGCTGCTACGTGGAGCTTTCTCATAGGGTGTTAAAAAACCATGCGCCGACTCTCCCAAATAAGGAGTTGTTTGTCACAGACCACAGCGGAGCCGGCGCCATCTTGTAATGGCGATCACAAACGGCTCACTACAGTTCCCCCTTTTGTTTTCTAAAAACAATACAGGCGAGAGTAGAGGTCCTATCCCACTGTGCAGAAGTGGCTGCATAGTATGCTCTCAGCCCCAAGGAGGGCCCTTCCCCAGATCTGAGGCATATCAGCCGACGCCTTTTTCCGTGGGACGGGGCGTGGACGCGTCTAACCCGTATGCAATAGGACATGCTCTCCTTGAGGTCCATTTCAAGGATCACTCAAGTGCAGTGCCTTGCCTCGCATCCTGTATCGTGACGATGGTGGACGAAGGGGGATAGCTGAGGTTGAACTGTGGTTGTTTAATCGACAAACAAGCTGGCAACACCCTGAAAGAAAGGCGCGGGTCAGGGCTTATCAACACTAAGAGAATAGCGAGGAAAGACATGTCGATCCCAGTGCAATGTTCGTAGAACTTGGGGTGCAACGACCATGTCAAGATTTACTGTTTAAGATGCGCAAGCCAGACTTGAGGTGAGTTGCCATTTTCTAAAGCTGCAAGAGCTTGTATGATCATAGCTTTATCGTGAGCATTGCGGGCCTTGAGGCGACAGAGAAACCACAAACAGAGAATCATACCGAAGCAACATATAGCACCAAAAATGCCTACCCCCACCCACTCTTTAAAAAAGGAAAAGGCAGAAGATATCCAATCGGTGAATTGACCCAAAGTCACGGGATCGACATGGGTACTATTCAAGACAGCTATCTGAGTGAGTTGAGACTGGATCATGTCTTCCGCTGCCATGGACCAATTTCCGGCCAAGTATTCGCCAATGATACGGGAGGCATTCCTGGAATCATTAAATCTGACAGAGGTTATACATAAATGTGCACGTTGATCAACACAGCCCAAAAGCACCAAGTCAGCCAATTCTTCTACATGAGCTTGGAGTAAATCTATTCTTTGGTTAGCAGCTAAAATCCCTGACAAAATATGTTGATTAATTGTATTCTGGGATTCAAGTATGGTGGAAGTTTGATGAACAACTTGATTAATGGTGGCAGCAGTCTGCACTTGACTGGCCATGGCCACTCCGGCCGTAACCGCTGCAGCAGCAGATACCGCCACGGCTGTCACTATAGCAGCTGTGATTCCAAAATCCCTGCGGACTCTAAGTAGCTCAACAATAGGGAATTTGTCAGGGTCCGCAGTGACCGGGATTGGGACAAAAGTTGGAATTTTCATAACCACTGCTACAGTCCAAGAACCATCCCAACATTCAGATAAGAGACAGGTAACATTAGAACAATTTAGCATCCCTGATGAGGTGTCATTAGCCAAAAGGAGTAAGAACGGGGATTGGACACAGACCCTTGCAGGGGGCAATGTGGCATTATATAACAGAGAGTTGAACGAAACAGATGTAAGCCTATTACCTCGTTCACTCTCCCCAACAGTGCCAGAAACATTAGCCAGCCAACTTCTGGCTCCCAGCAATTGAGCCAGTGCAGAAATATCAGCTGAAGCTCCTTTTTCATTGGAAATCAGCCATTGAAACCAGGACCAACCCACTCCTGTAGAGGAGTTGGCACTGTTGTTAAAGTTATAAACATACCTCTTAAGAGAGGGAGAAAAGTAGAAACCCTTAGCAACTTGACGTTTCTCCCAAGAATGATTGGGCGGCCTGCTCTATTACGCCCTCCAGCACAAATGCTCTCCAGTCCAAATATTTACCTGGGGAAACACAAGCCCGAACAAGGCTAGCCCAATCAGAGGGAGTCATACAGTATCTAGACAGACTCTCCACCTGAGTTAATGTGAAGGCGGCATCCACCCCATAAGTGCGTACAGACTCTGCCAGGGTCTTCACAATTTTAAAATCTAAAGGCTCATGGAGTCTTCCCCTAGTATCATCCTGAAAAACTGGATAAGCAAGGCCCATCTCAGCGTTAACAGCCTTCCATGTTTGAGCATGGAAAGCTCTCCCCGAAACACCCCCACCATACGGCGGTGGATCCGGAGGATCACATTTCTTGAGCCCCTGTTTTATTTTGTTCCCTTCTCCTATAGCTAAACTCCCTAGCTGGCGAGACAGCCTCCCAAGCTCCTCCTCCTCATCCTCCTCTTCCTCTGACCCACTTTCACATGGGGGTGTGCGCAGCGCACTGAGATCTGGATACAATCGTCTCCTCCCCTGTTTCACACTCCGCACACTCCCATCCTTCTGAGATACCTCACCTTTTGCCGGAGACAATCGTCTCCTCCCCTGTTTCACGCTCCGCACACTCCCATCCTCCTGAGATAC
Source organism: Spermophilus dauricus (assembly GCA_002406435.1). Taxonomy (NCBI): domain Eukaryota; kingdom Metazoa; phylum Chordata; class Mammalia; order Rodentia; family Sciuridae; genus Spermophilus; species Spermophilus dauricus. Next base: position 302,429 of record KZ295724.1, on the reverse strand, counting down.
CTCACTTCCTGCCGTCTCCGATTTCTCCTCATGTAATTGCTCTAGAATTTCCTGTCCTTTAGTAAGTGCTTTCTGACACCTGTCATCTGTGAGGCAACTACGGACCATCTTCCAAAGGGGTATCACCCCACCCTCTAATATGCCCTGCTCAGAAGCAAAGTCAAGATCTTTGCCTAATTTATCCCAACTAGGTATGGTAAGGCTGCCCGAAAATGCAAACCACGGTGCAGCAACATCTGTCTTCTGTAAAAATCTCTGTAAAGTACTATGTTTCACTTTCAGGCCCTTAGAACGTAATAGGCCATCTAGGGCCAGGAGAAGCGGACTTGAAGGTACGGCACCCATGACACAACAACAAGACACAACAACAAGAGACAACAACAAGACACAACAACAAGAGAAACACAAAAAACAAAAATGAAAATACACAGTGCAGCTGCAATAAAATATGAGGCTCTCTCTTTCTTTGTAGAGGAGCTGATCCCGCTTTGGTCGCGGATCCCACTTACTGGGACTATCCCCGCTTTGGTCGCGGATCCCACTTACCTGGGACTAACCGGTGCACCGCCCCTGACGGCTGAAAGTTCTGGTTCCCGGGTCTCGGCACCACTTGTCGCGACCCCTTGCCCGCAAGGAAGACGCAACAACAGGAATCTTCTTTCAGCCGTTTATTCAGGCCCCTGATATTTTTCCTTCTAATCCCGGATGCCCCTCCCAGCCTATATAAAGCACCTCAAGTCCCAATGCGAAGCTGCTACGTGGAGCTTTCTCATAGGGTGTTAAAAAACCATGCGCCGACTCTCCCAAATAAGGAGTTGTTTGTCACAGACCACAGCGGAGCCGGCGCCATCTTGTAATGGCGATCACAAACGGCTCACTACAAAAAACATCTCCACCTTCTCCTTTCTTTAGAAATGAAATGACTTCACCAGTAAATTCATTTAGGGATTCTGAGGCCTCTCCAATGTTTTATTTGGACATGTCTACTTCATGCCTCTTGTTCTAGGGGAATTCTAAATATTTTATGCCTTTTCTTAATCTTAGTTTTAAAATGAGGCTACAAGCCAAAAGTCTCCCATTTGTTTTTCTTCAGCCAGTGCCTTAAAATGCTCAAATCAATCCCACAAAAATGAATTAATTCTCTGCATGAGTTTCTTACCTTACTCTTTCTGTGGGCATGCTGGGAAAGTGGCTGGATGATGCTGATGAAGCCCGTTACATGTATCTAAAGCACATTTGCTGGTATGGGTTGGTCTACAGGTAAGAAGTCCTAAGCAGCTCATGAGGAGTTTTCCTAATGCACTCTGTGGATAGTAAAGTTCATGGCCCATCTTCAATGTTCACAGACTCTCCCAACCAGGCAGCTCTCCTGGTCAGCTACCTTTCTAATTTCAATAAGAAAGAAGTTGGCTTCTTGGGCAATGCCTCATATATTAAGGGAGTTAAGGATTCATCCACTAATATCTCACTTTATTTACTTTGAAAAGTCTCAGACCTATGGGACTCTCTTTCACTGAGCTGTGCTTAAACTTCTCTGAAGACTTCTGGTCTCTCTCAGATATAATTTCATATATGGATAGTTGTTAAAACTGTTTCTTCTACACAAGGTGGATAATATAAAACTTCTATGATATTACTACATCATATCAACATAGTAATTTAAAAGTTGATACATAAGGCTGGGGGTGTAGCTCAGTGTTGTGTGAAAGGCCTTGGTTTAATCTCCAGACTTCAAAAAGACAAAAACAAACAAACAAACACAAAATTACATATAAGAGGTTGTGAGGGGAATGGGATAATAAACAAGGAGGGAAATGAATTACAGTAGATGGGGTAGAGAGAGAAGATGGGAGGGGAGGGGAGGGGGGATAGTAGAGAATAGGAAAGGTAGCAGAATACAACAGTCACTAACATGGCAGTATGTAAAAATATGGATGTGTAACCGATGTGATTCTGCAATCTGTATTTGGGGTAAAAATGGGAGTTCATAATCCACTTGATTCTAATGTATGAAATATGATATGTCAAGAGCTTTGTAATGTTTTGAATAACCAATAAAAAAACCCATAAAACTAAAACTTTAAAGTTGACATACATTTAAAATTGATAGCAAACATTAGAGTGATGTTTGTCTAATACACAATGGCAGCACAGACATTATTTCTATTTAGAACCTATGATGTACAAATTGTTAAATCTTGTCAATGTTACTGATTGGTGTAAACATAGTACTTAGAGCTCTGGTGTTAAGCACTAGAGTTAAAATTTAAAGGAATAGTCTAAAATAGATAGGTGATGAAGGACACCTGAAGAGAGCAGGTCTAAGTAAAGTTAGCAAAACTCTCAGATTACCTGATTATCTTGTGTATTGCAATGATATCCACTTAAATTTGGCATTTGTTGTTTTGTAACTATATGACCATATTGATGAACAGGAGGAAACTATCACAATGAGTTTGCATGCACAGATTAAGACAAGTGATATTTAAAAGGCTAAACTGATTTTTCAGAATCCACAATCCCTGATGATTTCTGTACATTATTTCTCTTATTTTTAGATTTAATAGGCGCATCTATGCTTATTGACATGAAATGCATTGGATTCTATTAAATCTGTATAATCTAAGTTCATGATTCAGTATAAATTATCACCATCAACACAATTAGCAAATGGTACACATTGTCTATGATTTTATTTTCAACTACACAACTAACACTGGAGTAAAAATAAATTTTTACTTCCTCATGTTATTGCATTCAGTCCATGAAAAACTTAATTAGTCTAACTGTCAAAAACAATGTAAAAACAAAGTATGCTTCTAATTAAAAAGTTCTTTCTATGGAGTGGAATAGGAAAACATGCAGATTTTTGGATGAATTATCAGTGGCATACATTAAAATATGCAAGACTAACAAAATTAATAGTGGATAGGTTCCTAAGTTTGGAAGAGATCAAGTCAGACTTCTTAAAGAAAATTGTATGTGAAAGAGGTTTGACGGTAAAGAAAATTCCAATAAATTATTTATGAACTTATCCATCTTGGACTTGATCCATTTGAAAATGATGCAGGTAAGCAAAATATAATTTCCATTATTGGATTAAATAATGAAACAATAAATGGCCTAATATAAAAAAACTGTATGAAAATTCAAATTAAACTAATAAGAAAAAACAAATGTGATGATTATTTGAGTAATCTCAAATGGGGTTTTGACAAGAGGTAACTAGAATCTCTTACTTATGAGATAGAACATTTAAGCAGGAACAATGAATTTAATAACATCCAAGCTATAAATATCAATCAAAAGTTATTACTATTATGTCCATAAATATCCAAAATTATTCAGTGAGGAAAATATCAGTATTTACAACTATATTATTGGGTTTTTTCTCAAATATAAGCCTAGGTTTCTTAATTATTTCTCATCCTGAAACACAAGATATTAGAAAATATGACTCTCTCTCCTCATCATTAAACTCTCTCACAAGTTAATTATTCATCAGTGGGTAAAAAGTTCTTTTCATTACCAGCTAATATTCACATATTTACAAAGTACTATGTGATGTTTTTATTCATGTATTCATTTGATAATGACAAACTCAGGGTAATTATAATGCCTTCAATTAAAAATTTTATCATTTTTATAGTGAATATGTTTAAAATCTTCTTTTCAAACATTTTGAAATACATAGAATTATTATTAACCAAATTAATCCTACTGTACAATAAAAATTCAAAAATTATTCTTCCTATCTAACTGCATTTAATCCATTAACCAAATTCTCCCCCTCTCCCTCCCTCTTCCACTTCCCAGTTTCTGGTAACCACCACTCTATTCTCTACTTCCATGAAGCCAGCATTTTAGATTCCACATATTGTGAGATCACATGATATATGGGGTTTGGGGGAGTCTGGTTTATTTAACTTGACAAAGTATCCACAAAATCTATCATGTTGTGTTAAATTACAATTATTTCATATTTTTATCTAAATAGTATTCTATTGTGTATATATAGTATATCCTCTATCCCTTTTTCTGCTGAAAGACATTTAGGTGGATTCCATAACGTGACTACTGTATATAGTGTTACTGTAAACATGACAGTGCACATGTATCTTTGGCATGCTAATTTATCTCCTGTGGTGTGTACCCAGTAGTAAGATTGTTTGATGCTATTCATCTAAAGTGTACAATAGTTCCCCTTTCTTCTACTCACCAACATTTGTTATTTTTTTGTCTTTTTATTTATTTATTTTAGTTGTAGATGAATACACTACCTTTACTTTATTTATTTATTTTTATGTGATGCTGAGGATTTAACCTAGTGCCTCACATGTGCCAGGCAAGTACTCTGCCACTGAGCCACAATCCCAGCCCATGTTATTTTTTGTCTTTTTAATAAAGCCTTTCTAATCAGAGTGAAGTGGTTTTGATTTGTATTTCCCCGATGGTTAGTAATGTTGGGCATATTTTCACATATCTATTGATCATTTGTATATCTTCTTTTGAGAAATGTCTATTCAAATCTTTAGCCTATTTTAAAAGTATCATTGTTAATTTTATGATTGTTTCAGCTTCTTCTATATTCTGGATATGATCTTCCTGTCATCTTCTCCAGTGCTGTAGGTCACGCCTTTACATTGCTATTGTTTCCTTTGCTGTGTAAAAACCTTTTACTTTGTTGGAGTCCCACTGGTCAATTTTTGGTTTTATTGCCCGTACTTTTGTGGTGATATTAAAAAATTCTTGGGGCTGGGGTTGTGGCTTGGTAGTAGAACGCTTGCCTTGCATGAGTGAGACACTGGGTTTGATCTATCCTATGTTGTCTGTTTTATGTCACTACAAATCTGTTTTAGCTTACAGAATTTTGTGGTATATTTTGAAGTCAGTGTGATTCCTCAAGCTGTGCATTTTTTCCTCAAGATTAATTGAACTATTTAGATTTTTTTTTTGCAGTTGCATATGAATTTCAGGATTATTCTTTTAATTTCTGTGAAAAATGGCTTTACATTTTATTGGGAATTGCGTTGCAACTGTAGACCGCTTTGAATTGTATGGATATTTAAATCATATTTATTTTTCCATTCCATGAATACAGAACATCTTTCCATTTATTTGTGTACCTTTAATTTCGTTTTTCTTTTTTGACTGTGGATTGAATCCAGGGATACTTAACCACTGCACAACATCTCTAGTCCTTTTATTTTATTTTATTTTTAGACAGGGCCTCGCTAAATTGCCAAGGCTTCCTTGAACTTGCAATCCTCCTGCCTCCTGACTCTCTGGAATTAAACGTATATGCCATCATGGCTAACTTTTAATTAGTCTTTTAAGTTTTGATTGTGGAAAACGTTTACCTTCTTGGATAAATTTATTTGTATTTACTTTTTTATTCCTATTATAAAGGGATTTTCTTTTTGATTTCTTTTTAAAAATGCTACTGGTGTGTGTGCATGTGTGTGTGTGTGTGTGTGTGTGTGTGTGTGTGTGATGAATTTTATCTTGCAAATTTAATGAATTCATTTATTAGTTCCAGCTGTTTTCTGGGGTCTTTAGAGTTTTCAATGAACAATTATCATGTAAAATTCAAAGAAGGACAATTTTCCTTTATGCTTTCTAATTATTTGCCTAATTGCTATAGCTAGGACTTCTATTTGCATGTTTAATAAAAATGGCAAAAGTTACAGGCATGGTGGCACATGCCTGTAATCTCAGTAGCTTGGGAGGTTGAGGCAGGAGGATCACAAGTTCAAAGCCAGCCTCAGCAATTTAGCAAGGTCCTAGCTAACTTAGCAAGATCCTTTCTCACATCAAAAAACAAAACAAAACAAACAAACAAACAAACAAACAAACAAAAAGGGCTGAAGGGCAGTGTGGTATCCCAGTGCTCTGGAGGCAGATGCAGGAGGCTCAAGAGTTCAAAGGTAGACTCAGCAAAAGGAAAAAGCTAAGCAATTCAGTGAGACCCTGTCTCTAATTAAAATTCAAAATAGGGCTGAGGATGTGGTTCAGTGGTTAAGCACCCCTAAGTTCCATCCATGGTACCCAAAACAAACAAACAAATAAATAGATAGCAAAAGTTGGCATCCTTGTCTTGTTCTGAATCTTAGAGGAAAATCTTTCATCTTTCCTGCTTCCTCTATGATTTTAGCTGTGAATCTATAATCTTTGATCTTTATTGTGTTGAGTTACATTTCTTTTACGTCTTACTTTTTGAGAGATTTATCATGAAGTATAATTTTATCAAACACTTTTTTCTGTTTCCACTATAATGATTATATGATTTTTGTCCTTTTTTTTTACTTGACATGTTGTATCACATTTATTAACTTACATGTTAGGAACTGTGAAACTATGTTTATAACCCTGGGATGTTTTTCACTTGATCATAATAAATGTTTTTACAATGTGATGTTAAATTTGTTACTTAATATTCTGTTAAGGATTTTTGTATCAGTGCTTATCTGGAATATCAGCCTATAGTTTAGCTTCTTTTTGTTGTGCTCTTGACGGTTTTCATATCAAGGTAATGCCAGCCTCATAGATAAATCAGGAAGGATTCCCTCCTCTTCATTTCATTTCTTTTTCTTTTCTTTCTTTCTTTTTTTTAGTATTTGAAGAAGAATTGGTACTAGCTCTTCTCCTCTTCAATTGTTTGGTGACATTCCTCTGTGAAGCCTTTAGACACCATGAGAATCTTCTCACTTCCCTTCTTTGGCAGCTACAGGTTATGGGGTAAGGATGTTTAGGCTGGCTGTCTAACAAAGCTCAGTAGCACTGGCTACTTCTTCTGGAACTGAGAAGATGGGCTACATTATTAGCTGGCATTGCTTTCCTATTCATCTTCTGGAAAGTATGTTCTGCTTCTAATTAAAATCTGCATGCTGCTGTCTGTGGGCTCTGCTTCCTCCATTTTTTTTTTAGACCCTGGCCCCTAATTCTAAAGTGTCTTAGAATGCTAAGAAAGCTAGAAAGCTGGGTGTCTGCTCACCCTGTTCTCTATTTCCTCTAGGGGAGCCGCAGACCCTGGAGATTTGTTTGCAGTTTGCCAGCTAGAAAGAGAGGGAGTGGTGACTCAGTCCAAGCAAGAATGTTTCTCTTACCATTTCAATGAGGAATTTTCTTTCAGTCCACTGATTATTCACATGACAGCCTTTTTGCAACATATCTGGATTTTACCAACGTGTTATTGCTTATAGGTGCTTTCTAGTTTGTCAGTCTCTGAAGGGTTAAAAAAAAAGACTGGGATCTTTTTCTTATCCTAATGACAACATCACTCTTGAATTAAGTATTGAACTCTCATTTTTAGGAATACTACCTTTCATAACCTATTTTATTCACTGTTTTTCCTTAAATTTCAATATAACGTCTTGATAATTTTCTTCATTGACATTATGAATTTCTATTAATTATTGTCTCCTATCAGTTTTTAAAGAGTTTCTGGGTTCAGATTAAAGAAATAAGCAGGCAAACATTTTAGAATGTCACAGTCTCAGTTTTTAAAATTTTGAAGCATCTATAATTCAATTGCATGTTCTCTTGCTGTTATCAACTAAACGAATCAAATATGGTATTGATTTGCAGAGGGAAATGAAGAATAGTATGCGAAGAATAATAGATTCAGAAAAATTGGCATTTCTCCCCAGTTCATTTGGTCATTGTTTGCACTAAGAAGCAGACAAAAAGATATTTTTAAATTTGAGTACATATTTTGAAGATATGGATGACATTTGCTTGTAGATACAACTTTGTAAAAACTGCTTCATAATATTAAATATTGGCATCATGAATGTATTTCATACTGAAATTTAAAAGAATTAAAATCTACTTTTGCTTTCTTTTTTTTTTTTCTCAATCCCTTTATTTAATAATCCACCAAAGACTTTGTCGTATTGTCTGGTCCACCACACTCCTCTGCCCTTTATTTTCCACTCCACTGTCCTCAGGCAGTCTTGCCTGTTCCACTGTGGTGAACATGTCTCCTAGACAGTTTCTCTCACAATGCATAATCCAGACTGTGTCATGTCAGGGATGGAAGAATGCTTTAACCACAGTTAACACTTGATTCCCTGCTGACAGTTAATGAAACTTATTTTGATGAATCTTATCCTTGTTTTTCAGATTACTACTTTGATAGATGCATTGACAGGTTTCATAATTTACTAAAAAAAAGTCTCAGATATAAAGTGGATGGGAATGAGTTTATGTGTTTTATATTAGAAATATCACAGAGAAAATATGAACTTTCCAAAATTACTTATTTCAATCAAAACATTCCTTTCTATAGTGAATACTATGGTAAATGCAGCTAAGATGTAGAAGTATTGTGATTTCACTATGGGTAAATTGAAGACACAAAAATATCTTTTAATGCCAATTTGTTCATTAACCGAAGAGAAAGAAAAATTACAGATATAACACAAGTCTCAAATCCCATCAAGTAGCAGCTGGGTCCAGAAAGAGTTCTTTCTCTTGACTGCCTTCACTGTCCACTGCCCAGAACCCCAGCAACTTGTGAGGTGAAGGACTCTGCAAAGAAATGTTAGATATGAGCAGCCTCATGTGAAAAAAGATCTCTCATTGACCAGTAGATTTTTAAAAAATATTTTAAATATCTTCCTCATAAAAAAAATCATTGTTCCATTACATACAAAAGTATTTCATATATATGTGTTTGACCAGTAGATTTTTAAAAAATATTTTAAATATCTTCCTCATAAAAAAATCATTGTTCCATTACATACAAAAGTATTTCATATATATGTGTACATTTATATATGTGTGTGTGTGTGTGTGTGTGTGTGTGTGTGTGTGTGTGTGTGTGTGTATCTTTGCTGTATCATGGCTAGTTGATTTGTTGTTTTATTCTATATCTGTTCTAATATCTTCAAAATGCATACAAATTCCTGCTTCAGTAATCTATATTAAAGTAAGTGTTAAAATTGTTTAAAGTTTGAAAGATTTTTTTTACAAAAATATGGGAATGCAATTACATCTATCACTCACACACACATTCATTTGTAATATATTCAGAACAAGAGTGTCAGAGACAGTTAAGAGAGGGAATAGAGACAGATGGAATTTAATACTGATAGCAATATATTGATATATGAAAATAGTTTGTTTTCTCTGTTGTTTTACTTGTGTTCATTGTTCCATTAAACTATGAAATACTTAATCACATAGACGTTTTGTACAACAATACATTTGAGCTTACCCTAAGTATTTATGGAATGATGATATAATTTTACCACATACATATAGGAAAACAACACTGTGAATCTCACAATCATGCACATCCATGCTATAGAGAATATGATATATTCCATGCTTGTATAGTTTATCTCAAAATGGACTCTGCTGTCATGTATAACTAAAAAAAAAACAATATATTTTTTAAAATATAGTTGCTTTCTAGACCCAAATTTCTGGCTAATTTGTAGTATAACTAAACACAAGCAATATAGATAAATTACTATTTTTAAAAATATAAACTCTAGAGATCTTTCCATAACATGGATAGACCTTAGGTTTTATTTTATTTTCAAATTCACTGAACTTGTACTAGTTATTTTAAGATATAAAATGGAATATATTTTGAGGCTCTTTTCAACCTGAAAGCATCATGATCAATGGATGTTGACTGACTCTATGACTGTTGGAAGGAGGAAAGGTGACAAACATATCAAGTTTTGATTGATTCTAAGTAGGTATTTACTTTAATCCCTATTCATTTATAAGCACAAAGCACACATTTAAATGCAACAAATAATAAAATTTAAATTGTATTTCAAAAGCCCATTTTACCAATAGATTTATTCATTTATATTTAAATTGTTCATCAAACATTGTTCTCTTGGTTTTTTTTCCAATTCTAGGGTTTTCTATTTTCACTCCTGTATGTATGTCATAGTTTTCTTAATTAATTACATCTCAATTTACAAATATTAAGCTATGGAAGCAACCTCAATGCCCTTCAACAGATGAATGGATAAAGAAAATATGGTGCATTTACACAATGGAATATTACTCAGCCTTAAAGAGAGAATGAAATTATAGCATTTGCAGGTAAATGGATAGAACTAGAGAATGTCATGCTAAGGGAAATAAGCCAATCCCCACAAAACAGAAGCTGAATGTTTTCTCTGATAAGTGGACACTCATCCCTAGGGAAGAATGAAGTAACTTTGGATTGTGAAGAGGGGAGTGAGGGGAGAGGTGAGGCTGGGAGTATGGGAAGGATGGTAGAATGAGACAGGCATTACTACCCCCTATGTATGTATAATTACATTACTGGTGTGACTCAGCACCATGTATAGACTGAGGAATGAGAAATTATGCTCCATTTGTGTACAAAATGTCAAAATGCATTTCTACTGTCATATATAACTAATTAGAACAAATTTAAAAAAGAAAAGGCAGAAAAATATTCATATTTAAAAAGAGATAGATGATATACTCAAGCATCCCAACCAAATTTTAAAATCATAAATCTCTTGACCCTTTCTTTAGATAAAGAGCAGAATTTCATTCTGCCATCTTAATTATGCCAGTGGCAAGACATAAGGTTTCTAAAGAGAAAAGAATAAATAATGCAAAAGAAAATCTTACATAGTTTGTGTCCAAATATTTTAAGTGAAATTAAAAAGAAATTATACCACTAACTGACGCTTTGTCTCATACTATTGATTTTGAGTTTGATAACATTCCTTTCATCCTTTTGTCTCCTTTCCAGTTTAATTCTTCAATTTAAAGTATAAAAAAATTACCTTGTCTTGAAAATCACTTTGTGTTTCTGGAAGGTTTTGAAAATCTTTTAGAATTTCCCATTGTTATTAATTGTTTGAAATGTAAGGAAATGGATAAAAGAAATCTTTCTAATGTGCCTTTAAGATGATTTCCTTTCCATTTAGCGGTCCTTGAAGAATATGTGGCCTTATTTCTATCTATTTATATGATTATATTTATTTTCATCTAACACTCATGTGGCCTCTTAAACAATACTGAACTAAGAAAATGCAATCTAAAAATATATCTGGATTGCTTCAGAACAAAAAGTACATACATATATGTACATGAAGTATATAAGTATATGCATATTATAGACAAAAACATATACATGATTTAATTCAGAATTTTTAGTGTTTTTATAGTTTTTTTCACAATGCAATGACTTTGCATTATTCTTTCATATAGAATCAATGCTAGATACCTTTGCAAAAATTTCTCTATTACTTTGAAGGAATAGACAGCTATTGGATTAAAATTAAATTTAGGTAGAAATAGAAAGATGATATTTCAGGTTCTCAATATCAGAGTGTAGAGACTAAATATGATAATCAAACCCTGAATTAGATTTTATGTTAGATTGGAAGATATATTAGAGAGTAGAAAATCAGGTTGGCATTTTATCAGTAACTGCCCTTCTCATCAGAACTATCTCACTCTACATTGCTCACATTCATCTTGCTCTTCTACCAAACGAGATCAAGTTATAGGAAAAGAATGTTTGTGTTACAATGGGCAGAATCCTTATGATGAATAAAACTTCATCCTCAAAAATTCCTTGTTTAGTCTCTACCATATAACAATAGAGAAATTCACTGTTAATTTTAGATATCTGTGGCAGATTTTCTTAAATTCCCTACTTATCTGAACTCCTATCTCAGCACAAATCTTTCTTTACTTAATTATAAGGAAGCCACATATTTAGTCTCTGAATATAAAGACAAATGTAAAAGTCTCCTCTCTGTGAAGTTCAATTAGAAAGATCTTAGTGGATCTATCTGCTTGGAAAGATGCTACCTGCAGGTTTTTTAATCCATTTAGAAAGCTTAAAAGTAGTCAAAAAAATTCATCCTCTTTGATCTAATGTCTTCCACCAAGGTTGATCTTTAGTTGATACTTGTCTACTCTAGGCTTCTCACTTAATTTTTACAAGTCAATGATATTAAACAACTGCTTTTTTCTATGTTCCACGTTCCTAAATTTGTGGACTCTCCCTTTTTATTCTGCAGTTGTTCATTGAGATGGAAGTTTTCTTTCTACTTTTGTAGATGGTACCAAACACAGATCAACACAGTTTACTTGGTTTATATTAATATTCTATTTTCTCCCTTTGAATCTAGGGTAATTAGGCATATGACCTGTTTTCAAAGTGATCACAGATAACATTTCAACAAAATTGGTTCTTCTATAATGTGGTTGCCATTTTTAAAAGATCCATCTCCTGGTTCTCTGAGGCTTGTCTGCCATCTCATGGCCAATATCACATTCTTTAAGTTTGGGTTATGAAAGCTTCCTTTAGTAAGCAACATTATAAAGGCTGGATTATAAGACAACAATACACAACAGTAATTTCTCAAAGCCACGATGAAACACCGTTTTAACTCTCTCTCATGCTGCCATTATTATGGAGCAGGGGACGTATTCTTGCTGTAGAAACTCAAGAACCAGTTGGAAGCTAGTTCTTTCTTGTCATCTGTTTCCACAGCACCAGAGAGGAAAGAGATTAGGGTAGATTTTAAGACTGACTTTAAAATTTAAGCTTGAAAGCTCGATACCCCTCATTTCTAGGAACATATTATTGGCTCAGGGAAGTTTAAAAATAACTTTTAAAACTTTAGGAAAGGACTGGGGATATAGCTTAGTTGGTTATTTGCCTCACAGGCACAAGACCCTGGGTTTCATCCCTAGCACCACAGGAAAAAACGAAAAAAAAAAAAAAAAGAAAAATAAAGAAAAAACACTTCAGGCAAGCACAATCCTTTCTAAATAATTCTAATTAAATTGTTTGATTTCATAATATCATTCAAAATATCAGAGTTTTCTCATTATTTTTCTAATACTGATACTAGTATTTATTTCTTTATTGTTTTTTTATAAAATAAATGACAGTGAAATACATTACAATTCTTATTACACAAATACTGCACAATTTTTTATATCTCTGGTTGTATATAAAGTATGTTGACACAAATTCCTGTCTTCATACATGTACTTTGGATAATGATGTCTATCACATTCTACTATCCTTGCTAATCCCTGCCCCCTCCTTTTCCCTCCCATATCAGAGTAATTTAAATGCAATTTTTCATTATTACCACAGTAACCAACTTTTGACAATTTGTATCTCTTTGGTATATATCTAACATCAATTCACCTCAAATATACAAAGTTTACCAATATTTGTTGATAATTTATATAATCAGAGACTGGTATGAGTGCATGAAAATTTTTTTAATAGAAAGTATGACACAATTAATGAGGAATAAATATTTTTAGCAGTTTATGTTGCTTCCATTAATTGTCAGTTCTTTGTAAATATTAGTTTTATTACAAGAGTTAAAAGGAGTTACCTATTGACTAGATGTTCACCTGAAGTTCGTTCTGAATGTTAATTAAATGAGACTAAAATATAAATATTTAAAATATTATTGTAATATAAATTTGAGCCAGTCATTAGACTAATTTTCTTTTCCTAAAGTTTAGAAATTTTAGTATTAGTAACTCTAAATTAAAAGTATCAAAGCTTCCACCTTTAGAAAAATACTTATATCATTATGGGACTTGACATTAAAATGTGATAGTCTATATTACCTTTAAATCAGAAAATTCTTTATATTAAATAGCAGGTGCTAAAAACCCAAAATATTGTTTTTTAATTTTCAACCAAAAAGTGATATTTTTAATAGTGCTCAAACTTGACTAAATACCAGATGTCTGCATGCAATTCTCTGCTTCACATGGCTGGGAAATATATATTCTGGTAATGAAATAGTGATTTATGAATATCTTGAACATATTCATAAATCACTATTTCATTACCAGAATATATATTTATACACACACACACACACACACACACACACATACACACACACACATATATGCACACACACACACACATACACACACACATACACACACACACACACATATATGTATATGTGTATGTGTTAGTGTGAAAGAAAATAGAGATAATGGACTTCAGAATTTCATTATGATTTAATTGTATAGGGAATCTGCATTGAACTTTATGTCTTAATTCAATGAAAACATCAGTTTTTGTAGGTTAGTAGGTTAGTCCATAGTTATGAAAGATTCTTAAAGAACATAATTTTCTGAATTTTGATGCTAACAATCAAATTGTTGTTTTTCCATAGCTGAGAAAAAATATTTTAAAAATCTGTTTAAATTAATTTGTGACATTTCTTTTAAGGCTCACAGTATGCAAATGCCCATGCAAGAAACTAGCTTGGGATCAAATACTATAAGGTCATATTTAAAGAAGTCCCACTAAAGTGACCAGACACTGGTTGTGTAATTAAACTGAGAAATGTTAATGTGTTAAACCTAATTTTTTTTCACATAATCCTGTGATACTTGACTTTTTTGTCATATGTTAGTAGTTTTAACCACAACACTGAAAAAAAATCTTCTCGGCTGGGGATATAGTTCAGTAGGTAGAGTGCTTGCCCATCGTGCACAAGGCTTTGGGTTCAATCAAAGCACCATAAAAACAAAAGCGACAAAAAAAAATCTTAAGAGTTATTGGTATAATTTCATCGTCATTCACTCTTGCTTTGAAGTCAGTCCAATTCCATAAATACGTATTGAGCATTAAACATATATAATGCATAATACTACTAATGGCTTCCCATCTAATGATTTTCTAAAACTTACCTTAAATGTTGCCCTAAGAGCTGTGGTCGTAAGTGCTACAAGAACATACATTAAACCAAAGTTAAATTTGTACATTAAAAATATATTTTCTTGGGAGGAGTACTATCTCTCACTGTACAGTTTACCAGTGTTTCATCTGCTATATAGAGAATTTCTAACAAACCTACCAAGATACATTACATACTGGATTGCACATTAATGAGTCTGAATGAACCAAAAAAATAAAAAATAAAAAATAAACACTGGTTGAACTTTTCCTAAATGTTTCTTTAAAATCATAATGTATAATGAAAAATTAGCAGAAGAAAAACAGTTAATTTAAATTATATATTGACAAATAACTATATAGTAAATAATATTTTTTTACATTTTAAATTCAATAATATTTCTCAAAAACACTTTAAAAGGAAATTTACTTTTAAGCCAAAACACTGATAAGTGAAATTTAATTTATATTTTTTTGTAGATATATTTCTTTACTTATATGTAAAAAAGAATGATTTTACTTCATTTTAGGATAATTATTAACATTCACTCTAGTCTTGAGATAAGTAGTTTTTAAAATCAAACTACCAATTGATTTATGCATTTATTCACTTGAGATTAAATATCAGAGAAATTAAACAACAAGAGCTATTTAATTTTAATATGATTTTCATGTATGACAAATTCTTTTAAAAGCAATACTTTATGTAATGGAGAATAAAACGCAAAGTACAATAAAATATTTTATGCTTTCTTTAAGTTTAAGAAAAAGCAAATCAGAGTTTCCTGAGTGATAATATTTGAACTTTAGTTCCCCTCACTTAAGTATGAAGAGAGTGGGCCCTCCTTCCATTAGCGAAGGTCATTGAATTTATATAGAAGAGATGAAGAAATGGATAAATTTCAATTAGCTAACAGTGACATTGGCTATGGATGCTTCATAATCATTCTTTACTATTAAGCTGCCATCAGCACTTCAGAAAATATGGACTAGCATTATCAGAATTGGCTTGATGAAGACTACACTAAAATTAAGCAATAGAGTTAAATTATGTTTAAAAATAGAAGTGCTCATAGCTATAAGTTCAGGTAGTAAGAAGAAGAAAAGTATTCACTACTGTATTATGGCATCAGAAAACAAATTTCAAATAATAATTATAATAATGGTAGTAATCTATTGGTGAACTCTCCTAGCACTCATAATAATTATTTGGGAAGCTTGTGAGTTTTTATGTAGGTTAAATTAAAAAATGAAAAATAAAAAATATTATTACAGCTACCCTATTATTTTATTTCTATATTGAATCATATTATTAGTACAATATCATATTCCACACCAACTTGACCACCACTTATACTACTAATTCAGAGTTTCAATCCTGTGAAGGATGGAAAGTTCTGAAGCTGTCCATCAGCATGCACTTATTTAACATTAAATCAAGATGAGGCTTATTAGTTGTGAAGGAAAGAGAACAACCATCATTTTGAATATGTACTGAAGGTCTACACTTAGCTGATTTTGCAATGAAGACATTGAATGACAAGTGGCCCAGTTGCTAATAAGTTAATTGAGAATGTATATTGTGGGTAAAAGCATTCCAACTTCATGATGAAGTTTCACTGAATTCAGCTATCTTGGGTTCAATTCCCAGCTCTGTCACTAAGAAACTGCATGGTTTAGGTTGTCTAGCTAACCTCTCTATGGCATAGTTTCCTGATCTACAAAACAGAAATAATAGCAACAACTATATCATGAGGTCGTTAAGAGGATTAATTGAGTCAATACTTGTGAAACAGTAAATCCATGACACACATGTATGAATAACTATTAAATCAAAATAGAAAGAGATCTATCTTAGATATGAAGGTGTGTACAGAACAATGTGTAATGTGAGTGTCATCAGGAGATGAATACAGGAAAATCCAAAGCCCATTATATTTAACAAAGCATAATGAAATAGCTAGAAGCTATAGCATTCCTAGGTATTGTCCCTTGACCTGCCAGTGAGGAGCTGAAGCACTTTTTAATGAGTTGATAAGTCTTCATATGATAAGTGAAAATGCTCTCTTGCCTTTCTTTTGCATAAATGTGGTCAAAAGGGTTTGTGGGCTTTGCTTGCTAATTTGCTTAGGGCACCTTCTTTGGAAAAATTAGGAACCAACTGACATCCATCACCAGAGGGAACAGAGACTTTGAGACCACCTGCTACTTACTTTGACACATCAATGCCAACCTTTTGGAAAGTGTCTAAGCCACAGGGGGTAATGACCAGGTGTGTTGGCATATTTTGCCACTTCATTTCTGTGTTTGATCTGATTAAAGTGCAAGTAGGTTATTTTAAGAATTTTTAGTTTTTGCAAAATGCATCTCTAACATTATGTTTCACTCCTTATTCTTGGAGAAAAGTTCTTAAAAACTCTTTCACTGGAGAACACATTATGAGAAACTCCTTTTGTTTCAATTGTTAAAGTTTTGCATTCAAATAATAACGTTCATTGATTGTTTTCGAACTTATCTCTACTATCATATTTGCTACATATTATTTAATTGTTTGTCTCTGTCATTTAAAACCCAAATCCTTAACGAGGAGGGCCCCATTATTCTTTACATTGACTTTAGAATAACCCATACACGTGTCACAGTTGGGGTTTCTTATACCTCACAGAGGAAAAGAAAATTAATTGCTGTACCCACATAGAAAATTCTGTTTATTGAGGACTGTTCTTCTGCTAACAGAAGTCTACTTCTATAATGACATAATAACAATAAGAATTTCTAATACTCTAATAGAATGCCTTTAGTCTGACAAGCAAGGATACATTATAATGCTTCTTTATATCCAAATTAAAAACAACTATGTTTTTAAAGACCAAAAGGACATCATGATTTATGAATATAAATCTTAATGATTCTCTGTGAATTAAGATTCAAAGTGAATTTTTTATTGCTTTTCACAGATAGTTGAGTCAAGGTATAAATGTAATCAAACAGAGCTCTGTCTTCCAAGTGGAACAAAGTTTCTCAAGTAGATACTCAATAACAAGGCCCGATATGAATCTTCATTACTTATATTTTATTTGTTCATGTTGCACTCAATTTATTAAAAATGCAACTATAAAATAACTTTATGTTTTGTGTATTCCATTATAATTAATATGAGCAGTTTCATATAATGTGAAAAATAATAACATTATTAAAATCACCCTTTTTTAAATATAGTAGGCTGTTAGCAGGAAAACCTGAGCTGAAGAAGGGACCTAGATCCATTGTCTCTTTTTCTTATACATCAATGGTTCAGGTTTCAAGGAAAGTATAGTTTATACATAACAGGGCAGGGGGTGGGGAGGTGAACATGTCTCATTTGGTTGGTGTCTTTTTGTTGCAGCAGATATTTAAAGCTTATTCTTACTTTTTCTCAATGGGCATATTATTCCTGGTAAGCAACAAATATTGTGAATCCTTGGAACCAGTCAAATACACAATAGGCCTCAATCACACTGTAAAGTCATCTGACATTCATTCCTAAAACAAGATCTTCTTAAGAACTTGATACAGCAAGACAAAAACAGAATCACCATGTTTTGGCAAAATCAGCAATGACTACTCATTTATGAATTACATTTTTTTCCTCAATTTAATTTGCTTTTAACACAAACGAGATTTATGCAGGTAAACACAGATTTACACTTTTCCAATAGCACCCAGTGTAGTCTGGATTTCCTTAGAAATTATGCAACCAAATCCAAGATTAAGTAGCAAGATCTAATACTCTTGCTGAGACAATTCATGGGTCTTCATAGTAATTATCTCCACTTCAGTCAAAGAGTCATATACACAAATTGGTCAACTACATATGTTTATATTGAGTGACTGAAGAATGTTGATATTGTTTTTCCAAAAATTCCTCATGATTAGGTATCTCCCATGTGTAATAATTTTAGCATGCTTAAAAGTTTCTTTATGTCAGCTTCTTTTTTTCACAATTACCTCCAAACCCAACATGCCTGTATTCTTAATGTTTGATTCCATTATCCACTAAGCACTCTACTAAACATTTATGGATAGAAGAGTGCTCTAATATCTGCTCTTCCAAATCTATCTCTTCCATAATTTTCTCTATTTCAATAAATAGTACTTCCACATTCTGCTAGTGTCTGGGGCCAAAACCTAAGGGGAATCCTTGAGTCCTCTTTCCTCTCAAACTCATTAGTAGTATATGAGGACATTAGTTGACTTTGTATTACCAGATTGAAAAGAAGTGAACTGAGTGGATGGTAAAGATTAAAGCACTCTACACAGGAAGCCCACTAAAGAATAATATTATTAGAAAAAAAAATGACTCTATTAAAAATATATATATATTCAATTGAAAGAAGTTTGAATAGCAAATTATAAATGTAAGAAAAGGAAACAGTCACAATACACAGAGTGTGATGCTTATTCCTATGAATGAAGACTGTAGATTGAAGTTTCAAAAAGCAATATAGATGAAATGAATAAAAATAAAATGATAGTCTAAGTATTTATGACAATAATCACTAAATAAGAATACAGACATATACAGGGCTTCTGCTCAGAGCACTCTGTATATATGTCCAGTGATGAAGAATTTCTTCTATGAAAGCATTGATGTATGGTTTGTATATGTGCTTCTCAAAGCACATTTTAAACTTTGTAAACAAAGAACCACAGACCTGAAATTGCATAATGTATATTCTATTAATCTAAGTAATATCTGATCTTATTAGCAAAAAATTGAATGATCCAAAAAAAAAAAAAAAAGAAAAATAAAGAAAAAACACTTCAGGCAAGCACAATCCTTTCTAAATAATTCTAATTAAATTGTTTGATTTCATAATATCATTCAAAATATCAGAGTTTTCTCATTATTTTTCTAATACTGATACTAGTATTTATTTCTTTATTGTTTTTTTATAAAATAAATGACAGTGAAATACATTACAATTCTTATTACACAAATACTGCACAATTTTTTATATCTCTGGTTGTATATAAAGTATGTTGACACAAATTCCTGTCTTCATACATGTACTTTGGATAATGATGTCTATCACATTCTACTATCCTTGCTAATCCCTGCCCCCTCCTTTTCCCTCCCATATCAGAGTAATTTAAATGCAATTTTTCATTATTACCACAGTAACCAACTTTTGACAATTTGTATCTCTTTGGTATATATCTAACATCAATTCACCTCAAATATACAAAGTTTACCAATATTTGTTGATAATTTATATAATCAGAGACTGGTATGAGTGCATGAAAATTTTTTTAATAGAAAGTATGACACAATTAATGAGGAATAAATATTTTTAGCAGTTTATGTTGCTTCCATTAATTGTCAGTTCTTTGTAAATATTAGTTTTATTACAAGAGTTAAAAGGAGTTACCTATTGACTAGATGTTCACCTGAAGTTCGTTCTGAATGTTAATTAAATGAGACTAAAATATAAATATTTAAAATATTATTGTAATATAAATTTGAGCCAGTCATTAGACTAATTTTCTTTTCCTAAAGTTTAGAAATTTTAGTATTAGTAACTCTAAATTAAAAGTATCAAAGCTTCCACCTTTAGAAAAATACTTATATCATTATGGGACTTGACATTAAAATGTGATAGTCTATATTACCTTTAAATCAGAAATTCTTTATATTAAATAGCAGGTGCTACAAACCCAAAATATTGTTTTTTAATTTTCAACCAAAAAGTGATATTTTTAATAGTGCTCAAACTTGACTAAATACCAGATGTCTGCATGCAATTCTCTGCTTCACATGGCTGGGAAATATATATTCTGGTAATGAAATAGTGATTTATGAATATCTTGAACATATTCATAAATCACTATTTCATTACCAGAATATATATTTATACACACACACACACACACACACACACACATACACACACACACATATATGCACACACACACACACATACACACACACATACACACACACACACACATATATGTATATGTGTATGTGTTAGTGTGAAAGAAAATAGAGATAATGGACTTCAGAATTTCATTATGATTTAATTGTATAGGGAATCTGCATTGAACTTTATGTCTTAATTCAATGAAAACATCAGTTTTTGTAGGTTAGTAGGTTAGTCCATAGTTATGAAAGATTCTTAAAGAACATAATTTTCTGAATTTTGATGCTAACAATCAAATTGTTGTTTTTCCATAGCTGAGAAAAAATATTTTAAAAATCTGTTTAAATTAATTTGTGACATTTCTTTTAAGGCTCACAGTATGCAAATGCCCATGCAAGAAACTAGCTTGGGATCAAATACTATAAGGTCATATTTAAAGAAGTCCCACTAAAGTGACCAGACACTGGTTGTGTAATTAAACTGAGAAATGTTAATGTGTTAAACCTAATTTTTTTTCACATAATCCTGTGATACTTGACTTTTTTGTCATATGTTAGTAGTTTTAACCACAACACTGAAAAAAAATCTTCTCGGCTGGGGATATAGTTCAGTAGGTAGAGTGCTTGCCCATCGTGCACAAGGCTTTGGGTTCAATCAAAGCACCATAAAAACAAAAGCGACAAAAAAAAATCTTAAGAGTTATTGGTATAATTTCATCGTCATTCACTCTTGCTTTGAAGTCAGTCCAATTCCATAAATACGTATTGAGCATTAAACATATATAATGCATAATACTACTAATGGCTTCCCATCTAATGATTTTCTAAAACTTACCTTAAATGTTGCCCTAAGAGCTGTGGTCGTAAGTGCTACAAGAACATACATTAAACCAAAGTTAAATTTGTACATTAAAAATATATTTTCTTGGGAGGAGTACTATCTCTCACTGTACAGTTTACCAGTGTTTCATCTGCTATATAGAGAATTTCTAACAAACCTACCAAGATACATTACATACTGGATTGCACATTAATGAGTCTGAATGAACCAAAAAAATAAAAAATAAAAAATAAACACTGGTTGAACTTTTCCTAAATGTTTCTTTAAAATCATAATGTATAATGAAAAATTAGCAGAAGAAAAACAGTTAATTTAAATTATATATTGACAAATAACTATATAGTAAATAATATTTTTTTACATTTTAAATTCAATAATATTTCTCAAAAACACTTTAAAAGGAAATTTACTTTTAAGCCAAAACACTGATAAGTGAAATTTAATTTATATTTTTTTGTAGATATATTTCTTTACTTATATGTAAAAAAGAATGATTTTACTTCATTTTAGGATAATTATTAACATTCACTCTAGTCTTGAGATAAGTAGTTTTTAAAATCAAACTACCAATTGATTTATGCATTTATTCACTTGAGATTAAATATCAGAGAAATTAAACAACAAGAGCTATTTAATTTTAATATGATTTTCATGTATGACAAATTCTTTTAAAAGCAATACTTTATGTAATGGAGAATAAAACGCAAAGTACAATAAAATATTTTATGCTTTCTTTGACTTTTTTGTCATATGTTAGTAGTTTTAACCACAACACTGAAAAAAAATCTTCTTGGCTGGGGATATAGTTCAGTAGGTAGAGTGCTTGCCCATCGTGCACAAGGCTTTGGGTTCAATCAAAGCACCATAAAAACAAAAGCGACAAAAAAAAATCTTAAGAGTTATTGGTATAATTTCATCGTCATTCACTCTTGCTTTGAAGTCAGTCCAATTCCATAAATACGTATTGAGCATTAAACATATATAATGCATAATACTACTAATGGCTTCCCATCTAATGATTTTCTAAAACTTACCTTAAATGTTGCCCTAAGAGCTGTGGTCGTAAGTGCTACAAGAACATACATTAAACCAAAGTTAAATTTGTACATTAAAAATATATTTTCTTGGGAGGAGTACTATCTCTCACTGTACAGTTTACCAGTGTTTCATCTGCTATATAGAGAATTTCTAACAAACCTACCAAGATACATTACATACTGGATTGCACATTAATGAGTCTGAATGAACCAAAAAAATAAAAAATAAAAAATAAACACTGGTTGAACTTTTCCTAAATGTTTCTTTAAAATCATAATGTATAATGAAAAATTAGCAGAAGAAAAACAGTTAATTTAAATTATATATTGACAAATAACTATATAGTAAATAATATTTTTTTACATTTTAAATTCAATAATATTTCTCAAAAACACTTTAAAAGGAAATTTACTTTTAAGCCAAAACACTGATAAGTGAAATTTAATTTATATTTTTTTGTAGATATATTTCTTTACTTATATGTAAAAAAGAATGATTTTACTTCATTTTAGGATAATTATTAACATTCACTCTAGTCTTGAGATAAGTAGTTTTTAAAATCAAACTACCAATTGATTTATGCATTTATTCACTTGAGATTAAATATCAGAGAAATTAAACAACAAGAGCTATTTAATTTTAATATGATTTTCACGTATGACAAATTCTTTTAAAAGCAATACTTTATGTAATGGAGAATAAAACGCAAAGTACAATAAAATATTTTATGCTTTCTTCAAGTTTAAGAAAAAGCAAATCAGAGTTTCCTGAGTGATAATATTTGAACTTTAGTTCCCCTCACTTAAGTATGAAGAGAGTGGGCCCTCCTTCCATTAGCGAAGGTCATTGAATTTATATAGAAGAGATGAAGAAATGGATAAATTTCAATTAGCTAACAGTGACATTGGCTATGGATGCTTCATAATCATTCTTTACTATTAAGCTGCCATCAGCACTTCAGAAAATATGGACTAGCATTATCAGAATTGGCTTGATGAAGACTACACTAAAATTAAGCAATAGAGTTAAATTATGTTTAAAAATAGAAGTGCTCATAGCTATAAGTTCAGGTAGTAAGAAGAAGAAAAGTATTCACTACTGTATTATGGCATCAGAAAACAAATTTCAAATAATAATTATAATAATGGTAGTAATCTATTGGTGAACTCTCCTAGCA
This sequence comes from Spermophilus dauricus, assembly GCA_002406435.1. Taxonomy (NCBI): domain Eukaryota; kingdom Metazoa; phylum Chordata; class Mammalia; order Rodentia; family Sciuridae; genus Spermophilus; species Spermophilus dauricus. The sequence continues at coordinate 278,797 of KZ295724.1, read as the reverse complement.
CTCATAATAATTATTTGGGAAGCTTGTGAGTTTTTATGTAGGTTAAATTAAAAAATGAAAAATAAAAAATATTATTACAGCTACCCTATTATTTTATTTCTATATTGAATCATATTATTAGTACAATATCATATTCCACACCAACTTGACCACCACTTATACTACTAATTCAGAGTTTCAATCCTGTGAAGGATGGAAAGTTCTGAAGCTGTCCATCAGCATGCACTTATTTAACATTAAATCAAGATGAGGCTTATTAGTTGTGAAGGAAAGAGAACAACCATCATTTTGAATATGTACTGAAGGTCTACACTTAGCTGATTTTGCAATGAAGACATTGAATGACAAGTGGCCCAGTTGCTAATAAGTTAATTGAGAATGTATATTGTGGGTAAAAGCATTCCAACTTCATGATGAAGTTTCACTGAATTCAGCTATCTTGGGTTCAATTCCCAGCTCTGTCACTAAGAAACTGCATGGTTTAGGTTGTCTAGCTAACCTCTCTATGGCATAGTTTCCTGATCTACAAAACAGAAATAATAGCAACAACTATATCATGAGGTCGTTAAGAGGATTAATTGAGTCAATACTTGTGAAACAGTAAATCCATGACACACATGTATGAATAACTATTAAATCAAAATAGAAAGAGATCTATCTTAGATATGAAGGTGTGTACAGAACAATGTGTAATGTGAGTGTCATCAGGAGATGAATACAGGAAAATCCAAAGCCCATTATATTTAACAAAGCATAATGAAATAGCTAGAAGCTATAGCATTCCTAGGTATTGTCCCTTGACCTGCCAGTGAGGAGCTGAAGCACTTTTTAATGAGTTGATAAGTCTTCATATGATAAGTGAAAATGCTCTCTTGCCTTTCTTTTGCATAAATGTGGTCAAAAGGGTTTGTGGGCTTTGCTTGCTAATTTGCTTAGGGCACCTTCTTTGGAAAAATTAGGAACCAACTGACATCCATCACCAGAGGGAACAGAGACTTTGAGACCACCTGCTACTTACTTTGACACATCAATGCCAACCTTTTGGAAAGTGTCTAAGCCACAGGGGGTAATGACCAGGTGTGTTGGCATATTTTGCCACTTCATTTCTGTGTTTGATCTGATTAAAGTGCAAGTAGGTTATTTTAAGAATTTTTAGTTTTTGCAAAATGCATCTCTAACATTATGTTTCACTCCTTATTCTTGGAGAAAAGTTCTTAAAAACTCTTTCACTGGAGAACACATTATGAGAAACTCCTTTTGTTTCAATTGTTAAAGTTTTGCATTCAAATAATAACGTTCATTGATTGTTTTCGAACTTATCTCTACTATCATATTTGCTACATATTATTTAATTGTTTGTCTCTGTCATTTAAAACCCAAATCCTTAACGAGGAGGGCCCCATTATTCTTTACATTGACTTTAGAATAACCCATACACGTGTCACAGTTGGGGTTTCTTATACCTCACAGAGGAAAAGAAAATTAATTGCTGTACCCACATAGAAAATTCTGTTTATTGAGGACTGTTCTTCTGCTAACAGAAGTCTACTTCTATAATGACATAATAACAATAAGAATTTCTAATACTCTAATAGAATGCCTTTAGTCTGACAAGCAAGGATACATTATAATGCTTCTTTATATCCAAATTAAAAACAACTATGTTTTTAAAGACCAAAAGGACATCATGATTTATGAATATAAATCTTAATGATTCTCTGTGAATTAAGATTCAAAGTGAATTTTTTATTGCTTTTCACAGATAGTTGAGTCAAGGTATAAATGTAATCAAACAGAGCTCTGTCTTCCAAGTGGAACAAAGTTTCTCAAGTAGATACTCAATAACAAGGCCCGATATGAATCTTCATTACTTATATTTTATTTGTTCATGTTGCACTCAATTTATTAAAAATGCAACTATAAAATAACTTTATGTTTTGTGTATTCCATCATAATTAATATGAGCAGTTTCATATAATGTGAAAAATAATAACATTATTAAAATCACCCTTTTTTAAATATAGTAGGCTGTTAGCAGGAAAACCTGAGCTGAAGAAGGGACCTAGATCCATTGTCTCTTTTTCTTATACATCAATGGTTCAGGTTTCAAGGAAAGTATAGTTTATACATAACAGGGCAGGGGGTGGGGAGGTGAACATGTCTCATTTGGTTGGTGTCTTTTTGTTGCAGCAGATATTTAAAGCTTATTCTTACTTTTTCTCAATGGGCATATTATTCCTGGTAAGCAACAAATATTGTGAATCCTTGGAACCAGTCAAATACACAATAGGCCTCAATCACACTGTAAAGTCATCTGACATTCATTCCTAAAACAAGATCTTCTTAAGAACTTGATACAGCAAGACAAAAACAGAATCACCATGTTTTGGCAAAATCAGCAATGACTACTCATTTATGAATTACATTTTTTTCCTCAATTTAATTTGCTTTTAACACAAACGAGATTTATGCAGGTAAACACAGATTTACACTTTTCCAATAGCACCCAGTGTAGTCTGGATTTCCTTAGAAATTATGCAACCAAATCCAAGATTAAGTAGCAAGATCTAATACTCTTGCTGAGACAATTCATGGGTCTTCATAGTAATTATCTCCACTTCAGTCAAAGAGTCATATACACAAATTGGTCAACTACATATGTTTATATTGAGTGACTGAAGAATGTTGATATTGTTTTTCCAAAAATTCCTCATGATTAGGTATCTCCCATGTGTAATAATTTTAGCATGCTTAAAAGTTTCTTTATGTCAGCTTCTTTTTTTCACAATTACCTCCAAACCCAACATGCCTGTATTCTTAATGTTTGATTCCATTATCCACTAAGCACTCTACTAAACATTTATGGATAGAAGAGTGCTCTAATATCTGCTCTTCCAAATCTATCTCTTCCATAATTTTCTCTATTTCAATAAATAGTACTTCCACATTCTGCTAGTGTCTGGGGCCAAAACCTAAGGGGAATCCTTGAGTCCTCTTTCCTCTCAAACTCATTAGTAGTATATGAGGACATTAGTTGACTTTGTATTACCAGATTGAAAAGAAGTGAACTGAGTGGATGGTAAAGATTAAAGCACTCTACACAGGAAGCCCACTAAAGAATAATATTATTAGAAAAAAAAATGACTCTATTAAAAAATATATATATATTCAATTGAAAGAAGTTTGAATAGCAAATTATAAATGTAAGAAAAGGAAACAGTCACAATACACAGAGTGTGATGCTTATTCCTATGAATGAAGACTGTAGATTGAAGTTTCAAAAAGCAATATAGATGAAATGAATAAAAATAAAATGATAGTCTAAGTATTTATGACAATAATCACTAAATAAGAATACAGACATATACAGGGCTTCTGCTCAGAGCACTCTGTATATATGTCCAGTGATGAAGAATTTCTTCTATGAAAGCATTGATGTATGGTTTGTATATGTGCTTCTCAAAGCACATTTTAAACTTTGTAAACAAAGAACCACAGACCTGAAATTGCATAATGTATATTCTATTAATCTAAGTAATATCTGATCTTATTAGCAAAAAATTGAATGATCAAGGATTTTAGGGGAAATTTACATATAATTAACAATAAATATTGATAAAGAACAAATAAAATATTTTGAAATTGCATATATTTTTATCCAGTTTTAGTTTTCATACTAATTCCAACATAATGTTTGGTTTACAGATAATAAATATAATGTGATTTTGCAAATTTTATTTTACTTTAAAGCTAAAGAAAAAAATAGATTGATTATAACTTATGGGATTTCAAAGAGAAAGAAATGAATAAGTTAAAATCAAATATCAGAATTAGAAAGAAAAATGGAGCTTCTTATCAGACATATAATTGAGAACAAATTAATTCCTCTTTAATCATACATTTTTACATTGATTAATAAATTTGTATTATGGAGATGATATTCATTTGGTGCAATTTTTAAAATGAGTTAATATTTTCATGAATAAAACTCTTCAAAGGCATTTTTCTCCTCCTACCTGTACTACCTGAGCTAATGTAAAAACCAAGAATCTCATAATTAATTTTCACACATTATGTGTAAGACCTGTTCAAGATACAAATCAATCTCTATTCAGATAAATTATAATATGGCTCAAAATTAACTTTTATTATTGTCAGAAAGAAATGAATTGTGCTAAGATTGATCTGTAGCAAGATTTTTGTTAAGAAAGTGCTGTAGCAAATTTCATTTTTATCTAGTTGAATCTTTTCATATTTCTTTGGTTAAATAAATGCCAACAGTTTATCAGTTTTATTGAAATAATTAATCTCATTTATGGATAAAAAATGTGGCATTTATACACAATGGAGTATTACTCTGCATTAAGAAATGACAAAATTATAGAATTTGGAGGGAAATGGATGGCATTAGAGCAGATTATGCTAAGTGAAGCTAGCCAATCCCTAAAAAACAAATGCCAAATGTCTTCTTTGATATAAGGAGAGTAACTAAGAACAGAGTAGGGAAGAAGAGCTTGAGAAGATGACTAACATTAAACAGGGATGAGAGGTGGGAGGGACAGGGAGAGAGAAGGGAAATTGCTTGGAAATGGAAGGAGACCCTTAGGGTTATACAAAATTACATACAAGAGGAAGTGAGGGGAAAGGGAAAAATAATACAAGGGAGAGAAATGAACTACAGTAGAGGGGGTAGAGAGAGAAGAGGGGAGGGGAGGGGGGATAGTAGAGGATAGGAAAGGCAGCAGAATACAACAGACATGAGTATGTCAATATGTAAATCAGTGGAAGTGTAACTGATGTGACTCTGCAATCTCTCTCTCTCTCTCTCTCTCTCTCTCTCTCTCCTCTCTCACTTTCTCTTTAAAAAAAAAAGAACTATGTAATGTTTTGAACAACCAATAAAAAAAATCAAGTAAAATTTTGAGAAATCTTAATTATCACTCTTAAAATAATTTTATAATACTGATTCCTGTAAATATATTCTGCAAAATAAGCAAGACATTGCACAAATGTGTTTATATTTTCTCTCACTAGCAATAGGTAGTGGATAGTATAGGTCTTAATTCTTTAAAATATTTGCATAAAATAATTTGAAATCCTATAAAAGTATATATAAGGGATGAGTAAAAAGAGTAAAATTTTCATGAACTAGTTGAGAAACAACTCTGTATTCAGTTACTTAATTTTACTACAAACACATTAAGTCAATATTTTTTGGGTTGATGAGGCTATATCCTTTTTCCTAGTTGTTCATCATAAGGAATTCAACATGAATCATTATAACTTTTTAGAGAGGTATTAAGATGCATATAAGATTTATTTTTCATCCAGTGACTAGTTTTATGGAAACTATAACTAAAATATAATATTTGCATTTTCTAGAAACTAATATGTGCAATAACTCTAAGAAAATATTTTGGGAATATGCTGTTTTTAGACTTAATATGTTTTTTCAAAAATGTACAAGATGTCAAGAAAAATGTTGGCACTTCTGAAGTTTGAAACTTTTTAATCAAAAAAAAATTTTATCCAAAGAGATTGCATTTAAAGTAGTTGAAAATTATTTTTATAACTTTCAAATAGATGTTTTTAACAAATACTTTGGAATTAAAACATCCATCAAATACCCCAATTAAAATAATTAGTTGATTTAATCAATGGATTCACAAACTAAGCAAAGTTCTTAGCAATAGTATCATCCAATGAAATGCATTTATTTAAATATTTGATTAGTGTTTAACACAGTTCATTATGTGCTTTAGCAATATTGGAATAATGTGGTTAATACTCCTAGAATATAGCCTTAGGGCATAGTATACTATATTAAAGTCTCAGTGCTCTTGGAGATAAACTTAGGATTCTACTCTACTCTAAATTGGAAACTTAAGGAAAATTAATGAAGGAGTTGGAGATATAAAGAGGAGAATACATAAATAAGGGACTCTGTAGATAAAAAGCCATCTCTTGGGTGAGCTCTGGATTAAATTCTGGTCTTTCTGGTACCCACTATATAATTAAAGTATCTTTGCATGATACAGAAATCTATTGATACACATATTTCATCTAATTCAAAGCAGTTTAAAAGGTATGAAAAATATTTTCTGAATAATTTAGTAATAACAGTTTTGTTATTATGAAGATAGCATCAAGTTATTTCCCTCTTCAATATATCTTGCCTACATTTCATGTATCTCTTTTGGTGATTCAGATGATCCCATTTTGGCTTTCACCAGTGAAATATGATTAATTCATTTCTCTTTGTATTCTCTGATCTTGGGATCGTTTGTATACATACACAGACATGTAAATGTGTTTTAGATAAGCAAATTTAAGACTTATTATATCAAGTTGATGTGGTTGTCTGAAATATGTTTCATAATCTTTAGTGGATAAGAAACATGGATGGAAATTATTGAAATCTTAGTATTATACTATAAACTTCTTTTATTTTGTATGCTGTAAACCCCAAGAGAGAAACTTGTTCACTTTCAAGTATTCAAAACCTTCATGTGGGGGGAGGAAGGTATACAAATAAAGAAATAAAAACAAATAAACAAACAAAAGAAAACTAGATAGAAACTCAGAATATATTGCCTTTCAATCCAGAGCTACTGAAAATTTTGGTTAACTAAAACAACTATCATTATTATTTTTACTTTTAAGGACAAAATACATAGTAAGAATTCAGATTCAAATGCTATAAGGAAAATGCAAGCGTCTGTGTAGTATGTACCATATGGTACAAGGTGAATGCTAATCAGTAAAGAAAACCACCATCTGAAAGTAGTTTTGATTACAAGTTTGTATTGGCCTTTTGTGTAGACATTTCTCTCATTATTTAGTTGCTACACATATTTGTGTTAAGCAAATTCATATTTTCTTATTTTTTTTCTTTGAAAAAGTTCATATGACCATTTTTTAAAAAAATTAAGTAGCTCTGAGTAATGTAATTTCTAAATAGATCAGGTGCTCTTAGCTCTATCCTTTCACATTTTCTCTTATACTCATTTTTAGATGGGCTACTTTAAGTACTTTACATCATTTTTATCGCCTTTACACCTCTGCATATTGCTAAATGATATGCAAATTCACTACTCTCTTCTGATTCACTAGTTTTGTATATTACATATTGACTTGTTATTATGGCATATCAAGATATGAAAATAGTGGGTTAGCCAATCTTAAAAGTACAGTCTTGCAAATACATTTGAGTGAGGAGAACCACATAACTATGTAACCATGATGTTGAATTTTAAATTTTAAACATTTTATATTTTAAAAGAGAGACTCAAAGAAATGCAAAGATAGTACAGAGAGGTTCCCCACACTCTTCCCTCAGTTTTCCCAATGTTTACATTCTATGTGTTAAGCAGTATTAAACCCAGAAAAATGACACTGAAAAGATGTGTGTATCATTTTGCAAGCCATTTTATCAGAATGAACAGCTTTCTGCAATCACCATTATAATCAACATACAGACCTTATCCCTTATCATGGAGAGCTCTCTTAACAGTCATGCCAACTCCTCTATGAAATTTAGCTCCTGGAAACTACTAATTTGTCTTGCATTTCTATGATTATAGAGTCTTGAGAATGTTATAAAAATGAAAACATACTATACATGAACTTTTCAGATGGACTTTTGTATAGCTTCAGAGCTGTTCCAGCTATTGTTTCTATCATTTCATTCCTGTTTTTATTGAGTAGCATTCCATGTATGGATGAGCCACTGTTTGTTTAACTGTTAATTTATTGAGGGATGTTTTGGTTGTTCCAAGACAAGGGTTATTATTAATCATATTTTTATAAACAATCCCATATGGATTTTTGTTCAGAAATGAGCCCTAAGCTCTACTGCAGTCCAAAAGTGCAATACTGGACATTTCTTGTGATTATCCTTTCAGTTAAAGAATCTACCAAATTATTCTTAAAAATGGATATGCCAAGATACATACCTCTAGGGATTCTGACCTTGGGAATATACAGGACAGTTTTTCACTGGTAAACAAACTCTCAGGAAATAACAGGTGCCCTTTTTCCCATGGCTAGAATATTTTGCAGTATTTTCTAGGCACTCTTAAGCACATACTTAAACATAAACAAATCATCTTACATTGTAACCAACTGTAACCTGCTTAGTGATATAATAAACAATAATGTACTACTGATGCCAGTGACCAAATGATAACCTATTGGTATAAATAAAGCCAGAAGCTTGGATCAGCAGCCATTTTGCCATTAAGCCATTCTGCCTCTACACCTGGCTTCTGTCTCCTTTTGATTTCTTTACAAATACCTACGAACATGTGAGATATCTAGTGTTTCCACATCCTTGCCAACATTTGTTATTGTCACTATTTGTAGATTTTAGTTCTTGTATTGGATGTGTTGTGTTATCCCATCATGATTTTAATCTGTGTTTCTCATGATGCTGAACATATTTTTTTCTGTACTCATATGCTACCAACAATTCCTCATCAGTGCACTGTCTATGCATGTCCTTTGGCCATTTTTTAATGCTTTGTTTGTCATGTTTGTGGGTCATTAATACAATTTACATGTAACTCATTTGTGGGATTATTAATTTGCAAGTAGTTTTTTGCAGCTTGCAACATGACTTTTAATCCTCTTAATGGAATATTTCAAAAGTTTTCATTGAAACGATGGCCAATTTATCAATTTGTCCTCATATGGTGTCATGACAAATAAGTCTTCACTATGTTCTAGGTCCCAAAGATTTTCAGGTTATTATCCTCTAAAATATTGTACTTTTATATTAAAATCTTTATTCCATCTGGACTCAATTCTTGGATAGGAAATTTACATTGATATTTATATTTTTCCAGTAGATAACCAATTGTTCTAATGCTCTTTTTGTGTAAAAAAAAAAATTTTTCTCCACTTTTACTTCTGTCAAAAAATAATTGATCATATTTTCAAGGATCTACTTTAGTGTTTTCTATCATATTTTATGTTCTATCGCTCTTTCAGAACTACCCAGTAACTTTATCTCATGTTTGAAGCCAGGTAAATTTATCTCTTCTACCCTATTTTTCTTTTTTCAAAAATATTTTAGTGCATGTATATTTCCATGTCAATTTTATAATAATCTTTCTATGAAGAATTTTAATTTTTAATATGAATTTCCTTGAACCAGTAGACCAATTTGAAATGAAATGATATCTTACTTATACTTAATATTTCAGTTGAAATATAGTCATGTTTCTTATTAATTTAGGACTTTGATTTCTTTTGTTAGTGTTCTTTAGTTTTCAGCATACAAGGGATATGATAGGTTTACACCCAAGAAATTCATTGTTATTGACTGGTTGTAAATATTACTGTTTTTCAAATTTTGATTTTCTTATGAATTTTTAGTATTTAGAAAAGTAATTAATTTTTGAATGCCAATTTTGTATTTTGCAACCTTACTCTGAACTCATACATTCATTTTGCTTATGTTTTGTATGTTTGATTTGTTTGGTTTGCTTGTTTTATGTATGTTTATATATAAATATATATATATATATATATATATTTTTTAACACAAACCATCTTATCCTCTACAAGAAAAAGGAAATTTCAGTTATATCTTTCCAAACTTTGTTATAACTCATGTTTCCTTTTCTTTTCTTCCTTACTGTGCTTTCATTATGACCAATCATATGTTGAAGGGTCAGATATCTTTCTTAATATTACAGGTAAATCAGTCAATCTTTCAGTTTTTCACCATTAAGTATGATCAGAATTGTAAAGTTTTTTTTTATTTTTAAATAGAATTTAAAATGTGTCTATTTCTAATTTTTTAAAAAAATAATCATAAATTTGTGTTGAGGTTATTAATATTTTGTAGATTAATTGATTTTATGTGGTTTTTATTTTAGATATAACTTTATGAAATTATGAAATACATTGATTTCAATCCATCTTTCATTCATTCCTTATACTGTATCAAAACATTATGTAAGTGGTTTCTTTACAATGATTTGCTAAGGTTGTTTGTATCTACTTCATGAAGATATCAGTCTATAGTTTTTCAATTTTTAATTACTCTAATTCTACTTTCCATTTTCATGGAGATAATCTGGGGAAATGAGATTGTGTAATAAAGGAACTACTTGAATACAAATGGATTTTGAAATTGACTGCTTGTCCATTTCTCTATAAATATTCTATACTGCAGGAAACTGGTTGCCTCGGGCAATGAAAATGAAGAATAAAATGTGGCCCTGGGGAACTGCCTGGAGCTCTCTTCATTCCATAACTGAAGGCTTTGCAGAACCAAGTTTTCTGCCCCCTAGGACAAACAAGAGGGAAACATATGGTTCTTTCTCGCCATATACAAAGTCCTTTATAGTGAATCTAGGAATGTAGGCCATGCTGTTTATCAAAGATATTTGTTGAAAAAGTAAACTTGATTATTTTTGGACAGTTATAGAGGAAATAACATGAATCACATGCAAACTTTCTAACAAATAAAAAATGAAGTAACCATTACAAATTCATTTAATATGTTCATTATAACTTCAATAATATTGGGAGTAAGGATATTGAAAAACATGAAAATTACAGACACTAATCTCTGAAAAAAAATAGATTTAAAATTTCTAAAGAACTGTCTGTTTATTTTTCTGTCCATCTAACTACCTGAGGAAATGTATCTCAAATTAGGGAGCTGGGTTTTTGGCTCAGTGGTAGAGTGCTCACCTAGCACCTGTGAGGTCCTGGGTTTAAACCTAAGCACCACATAAAAATAAGTAAACTAAATAAAGGTATTGTGTCCATGTACAACTAAAAAAAATTTTAAAAAAAGGACAAAAAATTGTTCTGAAAAATTTAATAAAAGACTTTCTTTATTTCTGGTTTTTAACAGTGAAAGCTCATGAAAAAGTGAATTAATGGAATGGGGTATTTACAACACAAACAAAAATCTGCAATCTGTGCAATTTATATGTATATTTACATCCCAGAATCATAGACTTACTGCAATACTGATACCTAGCCAAGAAAATCACAGAATGCTTCCCCCTGCCCACCTATCTACAGCTCATGTAAACAGTGATAGGTATCAGAGGGTGATGTTTTATATTGTGTCCTTATTTCTGTTTCCCCTTGTCTTTTGTTTATAGTGCAGCTGTACTCTGTTCCAGTTGTTGTTTCATACATCAGTTACTCAAGTGATGCCACACAGACATTACCATGGTTTGACTCCTTGATACCTCTTTGCTCTAGCCAAATAAAATTGGTTGAATTCCTAGTGTCACAAGGGTTAACATTTTGATTGTGGTAAATCATCAATTAAATGTTACAAAAATAAGCTGTCCTTCATTACAGCAGATTTAGATTACATTATTTTTTAAAAAAATATTTTTGTACTTGTACACAATAACTTTATTTTATTTATTTATTTATTTTTATGTGGTGCTGAAGGATCAAACCCAGGGCCTTGCACATGCAAGGCGAGCACTCTACCGCTGAGCCATAACCCTAGCTCCATAGATTATATTATTTTTTTTAAATTAAAGTATTTTTCTTCAGCTAGATCAAATTAATCGCCTCAATAAAAATTTATAGATGTTCTTTGTTATGTCAAATTGACGAGATGCCTCTATTACCAGTTACTTTTCTACGTATTTGCCTGCCTCCACTTTACACTGGAATACTTTAAACCTTTTTATACCCTTTCACTCCTATCTCATTTTGGAGATATTGGAGAAATCTTGGACTATATGATGTGATTTTTAAAATTCTGGTTCCCCATATATCAGTCTCATATGTAATATGATCCATAAAGTTTACTTCTTTATTTTATATTATAAATATAGCCTATATTTTCTTCATATTCATCTTACTTAAGCTTTCAACCTAATTACTGAGCAATGTCATAATATAGGAAACACCAAGCTATTCAACCCAGTGATGTTTGTAACAGAAGGAAACATGGATTTTGTTAATAAGAAAATGCCAAAGTATTCCTGATTTAAATTTTACAGATTGCCAACTCTTGACTTGGATTGATTTTAAGATATGAGAGAGAGGCAAGCAATAAATAAATAAATAAATAAATAAATAAATAAATAAATAAATAAACCAGCATACACAACACGTAAATACATGAACAAACAGGAATCCCAGGACAGATCAGACATTTATTTTTTGATTGACTCATTTTCTAATGTGGTCAATAACATTTTTTACTTCTTCTCATTTAATTTATATTGAATTTATTCTGGACAAACAGGCTATATCCTCAGATTCCAACTTGAACTTTTTTAGCTCCACAAATAAAGTCACAAAAATATTTAGCACATCATATACACAATAAATACATCATACAGTAGTAGTCTCAACAGCTCAGAATATTAAACAATTTGAAGGAATTACAATGTATGTATTATTGACTTAAATATACCTGAAGAAGAAGAAGAAAGAGAAGAAGAAGAAGAAGAAAGAGAAGAAGAAGAAGAAGAAAGAGAAGAAGAAGAAGAAGAAAGAGAAGAAGAAGAAGAAGAAAGAGAAGAAGAAGAAGAAGAAAGAGAAGAAGAAGAAGAAGAAAGAGAAGAAGAAGAAGAAGAAAGAGAAGAAGAAGAAGAAGAAAGAGAAGAAGAAGAAGAAGAAAGAGAAGAAGAAGAAGAAGAAAGAGAAGAAGAAGAAGAAGAAA